>JAMPIV010004253.1:0-224791 GCA_024509875.1 Oreohelix idahoensis | reverse complement strand
GGAGAAGATCGGCTACCACGACAAACATGGGAAACAAAAAGCCAGGGATCCAGACCCCGAGGACGACCCAGAGTCCGCTGGGAGGACAACATTAGACAATCTTTGAAGGACCGAGGACTAAAATGGAACTAGGCCAGGAGGAAGACAGCCGATAGGATAGTCTGGAGCTCTCTCTTCCAAACCTCTACACCTCACGGTAGAAGGGGAACGACTAAGTAAGTAAGTAGAATCCCACTATGACTAAGTGTTCCGGTTCCTAGGATTCCAAGCTTTCTATATTAACTCTTTAAGCCCCAAGAGCCAGTATACTGTACTTCCCGCTAGACCCATTTGGCCCAAGAGCCAGTATACTGGCTTTCGTATCTCTTGATTCTTTCTAGGGCTGTTTTCTAATTTTGACAACTCAAAAACGCTATCTTCTTAAAGTATAGCCATCCATTATGGACTTTTGTTATTTATGAATATAAACATTTTAAAAAAATTATTTCCAAACAAAAACAATAAAAACATACTGGTATGGCCATTTTTGTTTGGGCCAAACCCACCTTTTTGCTTGGGACTGAAAGAGTTAATGAAATTAGAATTTTCCTGGGATACAAGTCCACAAAAATATCAAACACGTTGTCCGGTCCTTTCAAGTAGAATCCTGATCCTATTTTTACTATGGCTTGTCTGGCTGTCTTCTTGAGTTGAATTTGGCAGTGCGGTAAACTCACAAGGCGCTAAGTTATAAGGCAACATTCGGCCCTCATCCAGATTGCTACTATATGACAAGGCTCCAATCATACATGTAAATGTTGAACTTTTACATATCAAAGGCCAAGCCAATAGCATGCAAGAGGCATATATTTCCCCTTCTCTCACCAAAAATTCCTACATAACAAACGCACAAATAAATGTGTTGTTTACAATTCCCATATATGGTATGCAATAGCTTCCAACTATTATCAGTAATGTTTACACTCATGACTTCAAAATTTCTGCGCAGATTGATAATATCTGTAATTATTATCACAAGTAACTTCGAGGGAAGTGATTGCATCACTTATCACAGACTCCTAGTCGCGTATATTAACACTGAAGCGATATACCCCGATTGACTAGACTGTACGGAAGTGGGTTGCGCAATAGTAAACAAACAATCCACGCCTGAAGTTAATCTGGTGCAATCTCTAAAGCAATTACAATTAATCATTAAGAATGGTCAATGACGCCTTGACCTGAAACCAATCGAAGTGTAAAAATTTAAACAGTGACTGTGGCACAGATTTCTGTGCTCCGACAAATGAGAAATAAATAGATAACGGAAGAGAGAGAGAGAGAGAGAGAGAGAGAGAGAGAGAGAGAGAGAGAGAGAGAGAGAGAGAGAGAGAGAGAGAGAGAGAGAAAAATACGCAAAAGAGAATGATCAATTATGTGACAGGGGTAACGTTTTAAGACATGTATTTAGACCTACACACTGTGTATGGCAACTGTCAGAAACTAGATGCACTGCACGCTTTTGTAGTGAATAACATCGTTCGTGTTTGACATAGAGCAACCATCTCAGATTGTGGAGCAATAGTCTATGTGTGTTACGTATAGAACAATTTTCTTGCTACTTCATCTAAGAATTGTTTCATTTGAGTCTACTGATAAACTTTCTGTGCCTTTTGCTTGTCAGTGCATGTACATGTGAGCTCCAACTTAGATGTAGGTCAACGAATAGATGTAGATATTTATGTTCATCTACGTTTTTAAAAATGGAGGCACCAGTGTAGAGCTGAGTGATGTTTTCTCTTAGTTTTGTAATTTTTGTCTAGTTGATATTAACATGCATTTTGTTTTACTGATTTTTATTTGCATGCAATTCTCGTTACTCAACTTAATAAAATTATACGTGTGGCCGGATGGTCGAATAAAACAGTCCAGCAGTAATTGTGTTGTAACCCTAGTTCTGTGTATCCTCCTGCTTTCACACACTCTATCAACTGATCTTCAAGTACAGAACGCTTTACTGTACAACTATTTAAAACCGACACAGTTGTAATGCTTTATTTAAGCGTAACGTAATATTTTACAGTTGAACAAACAAAGGAGATGGGAACATAATACATCCATGTATCTGAAGCAACCTTTTGATTGTTCTCGCAAAGGATTTACAATGATTACAATGACGTTGCTAGTTCGTAGGCACACAGTGTCGTTATATTCATATTCCTCATCCTTCTTTTATGAAGCTACTTATGTTTATTGCACATATAACATCATACATTACTCCTACCACATGATCTGCATACTATAGATAACACGTCTTGTTACATCTTTATTATACAACACTATATACATGGATTTCTGTGAACCATTAATCATCATGGTCTCACTTGATTTTTCAAGCTCCTAACTATTTATTCTAAAATATATTTGACATTTCCGAGGTCTCCTTTTTAAAATACTTATATATTTTATATCCTCTATACACTCCATTCATTTTTCTGTCCTCTGCTTTGCATACCTCTTCCATGTTCCGTGTGTCGTTCGGTAACTACATTCCTGGTTTATGGACCTTAATTTCTCTCCAGATCACTATATCAAGATACCATTCGTTCTTATTCCAAAAACGCTATTATACTTAAGTCTCCCACAAGTTTTGTGCACTTCTCGTCAGTTCAGCTAATAATATAATCTGTACTCATTTTCCTGTGTATTTCTGTCACGCTTTGATTGGAAATGTCTGCCCTTTAATCTGAGTAGTCTATGCTGGTTTCTTTCTACTTTTGTCTACGCCCACTTTCCTGTCATTATTGCTCTTAATAGCTCTTTTCGTCAATCTCGCCGAGCCAAGTGTAGGCCCACCTCTTTGCACGTGCAAAAAGCGACATTCTATCTATATCTTTTATGTAGAGATTCCTTGGGAAATCGGAGCCCCCGGACCCTTTGATATTGGAAACACGGGGAGCGCTCTGTCCTTTGATTTCTGCCATCCACGGACGAACGAGCGTGCTGCTGTTACGTCTAGGTTCTTGTTTCTCGACGGAGCTGGAGCATAGCTCTGGTAAGTCTGTCGTCTGGTGTTCTTTGATCGCCAACACGTGCAAAAACGCCCCCCCTCCCCTTACGCCACTTTCGTTTTATCTCGTGCACGGACAGAGACCTCCTGGCGATTTTTCTTGCTATAAATAAGGGCAGGTCTCTATCTCTCTTGGCGAGTGAATGAGTTTCTCGCGTGGCAATGTGTGCAGCTTTCAATGTACTCACGCACACCTGCCCACCGTCTAGGCCAGAAGTAATCCTCCTTAAGGTTACTCATGGTATTTCCTACTGAAACATGTTCTCCTGATGATGATACATGAGCCACTTTCATGACGGAAGGTCTTAAGAGTTGCTTCCCTTGCCTCGTCTGTCGAAAAATAATCTCATCCTCGTTGTGGAAAGTTCCAGCTGAAGTATGGTTTATTTTGAGCTGACTCTGTTCAGAGTATGGCGCTAAAGTAATGTCTTCCATCTGCGCTTCTCGAAACTCGGTTTTACTACATAGAAATGTCGAGTTGAGGTACGAGTTATCCAACTTTG
Organism: Oreohelix idahoensis; assembly: GCA_024509875.1. Taxonomy (NCBI): domain Eukaryota; kingdom Metazoa; phylum Mollusca; class Gastropoda; order Stylommatophora; family Oreohelicidae; genus Oreohelix; species Oreohelix idahoensis. The sequence goes on along the minus strand of JAMPIV010004253.1, from coordinate 221,239 downwards.
GTTGTTGGTTACTCTGTGTTACGCACAGATCTTCATTTTTTCTAAAGTCATTATATGTTCATTTTTTCTAAAGTCATTGTATGATCATTTTTTGCTAAAGACATTGTATTATTAGATTGACTGAAAGTACACTTTAATTTTTTGACGGTCAAAGCTACATAACTCTGGATAATTGAGATTATCATTTAATATGATGTTACCTCCTCTTGTGTCGAGACACGGTTGGTCCACATTTTTATTAACGAAGTGTGACCATTCTCCTTATTTGGTAGTATCGGTCAACTGTTGTTGGAATGTCTGAAACCTGTGTTGAGGTCTCTGTTCATGTCCAAATAAGGCTCGATCTAGTTAAATCTTATCTGGAATGTTCCTAGATCGTCTTGTTTGATCGCTATTTCAAGTGTATAGGTTCTGCGCATGTCCGGACGCGGGGCGTCTGGGAAGTTTCATGATCTTGGGAGACGATGTAAAGCTGTGAAGCAGAAAGGACGCATTTTGGCGTCTCTGATTTTGTTAGGGATTAGGAGCCTTATTGTGAGATAGTTAGCTTACAAGGTCCTTCCCTTCTGTATTCTAAAAACGCCTGGAGGCGTATGTTTTCTGTGGTGTGGATTTTCGAACGAAGGTAATGCCTCATTTACATCCAATCTGTAACTTTACTTATGTTTGACAATGGTCGATCTCTGCTCACGTATGCATTACAGAAAGGAAGGTTCTTCTAATAGATGTCACGCCCCAGGTATCTTCATACCTGAGATCTATAAGTAAACGGGTCATACTCAGCCCGAAGGACAGTTCTTTGTTCTATGAACGTCGCTGTGTGTCAGCGATTATGTCTACGTCAAGGTTAGACTTAGGAATGCCTGTAAAGGTCAGTTTGACCTGCACTCCTGGAATGCCATCCTCGTGCGATTTATGATTTGACTCGTTTAGCACATCTGAACAGTAAGAGGATTTTTTATTGAGTCACTTTTGTATTTGGAGCCAACCATATAATACCTTGGCGCCATATCATCATCTTTAGAATATGCCAAATGCATTGATAAACTATGTAAGCTGATGTTTTGTGAATGTCATGACTTTGCTCTATTGTGAACTTGATGTACGTTCTTGTACCTATGACGTCAAAATAAATGATGAAAAAACGTCCAGAGCGGTTTACCCATTTATGACTTCACATGTCGTACCCTACGTGCTGTAACTCTGTGAACTACATCACCACTATACACAGCAACAACAACAACACAAAACCAGATAAGACACCCTACATCTACAACTATAAGTTTACTGGTGTCGATAGGGGTGGTAATTGAAGTCAGCCTAAATCCACCCTTATCATTTCATGGTGGCCAAAAGTTGGTTTATTCTGGTACCAGCTCTCAAGGGGGTCAACAAACCCAGACATCATAATCAGACTACAAGACAACATTACAGCTTCAAGTACTACCTTCCATGAAATTTTTTGAAAGTACCCGGCGTTACTGACAGTTGGTAATATTTTGAAACTACCCGGCGCTGCTCGGCAGTATTGCAGTTTTCCTACGAGAGAAGGACACGTACCGAGCGAATCGATTTCCTGATCAGTAAGGAAGAAGGACAAGTGCCGTAACAACTGTTCCGGTATCAGAAGCTCATTTTCCAGCGTCATGGCTGTCTATAGGAGCAGATGTTGATCAACGTTGGATCATTATCCTCAGAATGCTGATCTCAACCTGTTCTGCACCGTGCTGACGTTTGGACACATAGAAGTTAAGTGGCCTGTTTTGTTTGTGAACTGTGCCCTTATGTTCTAACTGAGCCTTCTGTCTCTCTTACTTTTCACTCTGTTTACATGCTACATGTTTAAATATTATATGTATATTTATATGTTTATATTTCAGCGGGTTTCGGTTGGGTGGTGTCTTTCAGTGGAAGATACCACGTCACAGAGGTTTCTACTGTTAGCGTTTTCTTTAGGGACTGTGCAAATTTCCTATTGTGAAATTTGCTAGCGACAAACGTTGCTATATTTGTTTAGTTGTTACGAGTTGTGCTTTATTTTCTTTGTTTTTTGTAATATTTTTTTTCTGTTTTTTAGTTCCGATTTCATTTGTTTGTATTTGTAGGTCTCCCCTTTTCTATTATTCAGTTCTATACACCATTTTTGTTTATACATTGTGACGTCATTTGTTTGTGTACATTCTTCGCATTTTGTCATCACATTCTTTGTGATATTTTCCTTTTAGTTCTGCTGTTTATTTAGTTGACTTATGCGAATGTTTTCGTATTGACTGTGATCTTTGTTGTTGTTTACATTGACTTTGATCTTTGTTGTTGTTTACATTGTCTTTGATCTTTGTTATTGTTTACATTGTCTTTGTTCTTTGTTATAGGTTACATAGTTCTTGAGTAATTAGCTTTCACTATTGTTACATATTTGCTCATGCACTATTGATTTATAGTGCACTTATCATAACTAACTAGTGGATTTGTTCATGCACTATTACATTGTGCAGTTATGATAAATAACTGATTGATTTGTGTTTATGCACTAATTTGTGTAGTGCACTGATGAGTAAGAAGTGACTTGTGATATTATTATACATTTGATAATACAAGTTTGGTGTAAAAGACTTGTTTCCCACAGAGATTGGGTTAAACATTGGGATTATACAAGTACTTTATTAAGTCTTGTTACTATTAAGGTTGAAATAAGATAATTAATATTTCAGATTTGGTGACTCATAATATTAGACATCATGTCTACACTTGATTACTTTATTGAACAAGGGAAATCCCTTGGCAAGACAGGTGATAAGTTGGAAGAATATGCAACTACTCAATAGGGTAAAGCATTAAAGATGGAAGAGAAAAAAATGGAAATGGAAGCTGAACAAAAGAAATTGCAGATGCAGGTGGAGGAAAGAAGATTCCAAATGGAAATGGAAAAACAAAAAAGAGAAACAGAAGCAAAAGCTGAAGAGAAAAGACTGCACATTGAGGCTGAAAATAAAAAACTTGAAAGAGAAGCTGAAAATAAAAGACTTGAAAAAGAGGCTGAAAATAAAGGAATTGAAAAAGAGGCTGAAAATAAAAGACTAGAAATAGAGACTGAAAATAAGAGACTTCAGGCTGAGGCTGAAGAGAAAAAGTTACAAAGAGAGGCTGAAGAAAGAAGGTTACAAAGAGAGGCTGATGAGAGAAAAGCAAAAATGGAGCATGAAGAAAAACTCTTAGCTTTAGAGTTAGAAAAGATGAAATTATTGAACACTAGTAATGCTACTAATGCAGATAAGGTGTCAGATAAGACTAATGCTAATAATTTTAAGCTTAATCTACCAGCATTTAATGCCTCCATTGATGACATAACATTTTATTTAGACAGATTTGAAAGTGCATGTAAGGTGCATAACATAGATAAAACACTATATGTTTATCATCTGTCCAAGATACTTAGAGGTGATGCTTTGATTATGTTGGGCATGGTAGATGTGCCTGACAAGAACAACTATGAGGTTGTCAGAGCAGTCTTGTTAAAAAAATACCAACTTAACGAAGACGGCTATCGTCTTCAATTTAAAAATATGTTGCCAGAAACTGGAGTGGAATTCTCTGAATTCATATCAAGGATACGTCTTACTTTTTCACGATGGGTTGAGCTGTCTAAGACAGAAAATACATATGAAGCTCTTATGGACTTACTACTTAGAGACAAGGTTATGTCTTCTGTAAATGAATCTTTTCTTTCCTTTCTTCATGAGCGTAAGCCTAAAAACATAAAAGAAATGGAAGAATACTGTTGCCAGTATGTGACTGCGCACCCTAACGTAACCGTTAGCAACTCTAAAGTAAAAGAAGGTCTGCCAGTTGCTTCGGCAGCACCATATGGCCAAAACTTCAAACGTAAGTTTCAAGGTACTCAACATAATATTAATAGAAAGAGTAACCGTAATTATGATCAAAATCATAGCAATCAATCACATGGTGATTCTTCTTCGAATAACTGGAGACAAGCTGACACTCCTCGTTATTATGGATCTAATAATTTTAGACATTTCCGCAAAGGTAGTCAGTATAGAGGTAGCTATTTTTCGCGTAGACCTCAAAATCAATCTACTAGATTTTCAAATCAATATAGAGATGATAATGACAATTATGGAAACTGGAACACAAACCATGATAACAATTACAGAAGAGAAAATAATGATAATTTCAGAGGCAATAATGGTCGCGGTAGATCTCTTCATAAGTGAAAGAGATATCAACAGACAAACTCTGTACAACAAGAATCTCAGGGAGCAGATAAACAGGTTAATGATAATAAAAACCCTAATGCTATAGGATGTTCTTCTTTTGACTTTGGTAGAGCAAATAAATGTCCCCAATGTAGTACTTTGTTCGAACCAACTACCGTAACTACTTTAAGCTGTGGTCATCCTTTGCCCGCTCTTCCTGCTAATGTTGCTCATGATGGGAGAGGTTCTCTTATATTACATAAGGGTCTTGTAAATAGTAATCCAGTCTCAGTTTTGTTTGATTCTGGATGTACTACTGTTGGCGTTAGGCAATCTCTTGTAAATCCATCCTGTGCTACAGGAAAGGTCATCAAATGTGTCACATTTGGTGGCACTTTGGAAAAGTATCCTACTGCTATAATACACATTGCTACTCCTTTCTTCACGGGAGAGGTCCACGCGTGTCTTCTTCCAAACCCTATTGCGGACCTTATTATTGGTCGTATTCACGGAGTTAGGGAATGTACCCCACAGCAGATTGCTGTTTGGGAAGAGCAAAACATTGAAGCTACCAATGCGGTGGTCACAAGAGCACATGCTCTGGATCCACCTCAAACTTCATTAACTAATAATGATGAAGTAAATGACCAAGATAGTCACTTGACTATTACACGTGACTCATTTATCAAATTGCAAGAAGAAGATCCTTCTTTACAAAAATTCTTCATTCTAGCAAAAAAAGGTGATCCTAATCAGAATACTAATAGAAAGTCTTGGATTTCTATGAAGAACGGCGTACTTGTACGTATGGTACAAGACTCGACTACGTCCACTCATTCACAAATTCTTGTGCCTAAGAGCATGAGATTGCAAATATTGCAACATGCTCATGACTCGCAATGTGCTGGACATATGGGTTTTTCCCGTACAAAGTCGAGGGTTCTTGCGGCTTTCTTTTGGCCATTTGTGAGCAAGGACATACGAATTTACTGTCGCTCTTGCAAAGTATGTCAGGAGGTCAAATCTAAAGGACCACGACATGCTGCGCCTATCCAGGCTGCTGACATTCCTATTCGCCCTTTTCAAAAAATGGCAATAGATATTATCGGTCCTTTTAGAATTAAGTCGGCTAGAGGACATCAATTTATCCTTACATGTGTCGATATGTGCACACGTTGGCCAGAGGCAATACCTCTCAAGAGCATCTCAACTGCTGATATCGCAGACGCTCTTTGGCTGATATTTTCTCGCTTGGGTTTTCCCGGAGAAATATTGTCAGACCATGGCACTCAACTTATATCAGACACTATGTCACAGGTAATGTCTATGCTACATATTAAAAGGTCTCTCAGCAGTATCTATCACCCAATGTCTAATGGGTTAGTCGAACGTTTAAATAGGACTCTAAAAACTTTACTTGGTAAAATAACTGAGGATCATCCTCAGGATTGGGACAGGGTCTTACCCGCGGCTCTCTTTGCGTATAGAGAGGTCCCCAATGAACATACAGGGTTTTCCCCTTTTGAACTTGTCTTTGGCGCGCAACCGCGCGGCCCTATGTCTTTACTTCACGATCTAATCACTGCCGATAATATTAGCGATGAGACTCAATCTTCTTATGAGTACGTCATTGCTCTTAGGCAAAAGATCATCGAGGCATGCAAACTAGCAACTTCGTCTTCCGAATTTGCTAAAGAAAAGGCAAGGCAGTTTGCAAATAAAAATAGATGTCTACGACAACTTTGTCCAGGTGACAAAGCTCTCGTTCTACTTCCTTCAAGGGAGAACAGACTTCTAATTGCATGGAAAGGTCCATATGCAATAGTCTCCAAAATTTCTGATGTCGACTATGTTGTCGATATTGATGGAAAGCATAAAACTTTCCACATAAATATGCTCACGGAATTTTATGAAAGACCTGACTATTTGCAGCCTATTTTCCAGGCAACGGACAATTCTCAAGTACCTCATGGTCAGTACTCATCTCTGTCAGTTATACAGGATGAGGAAACTACTTTTTCTGATGTCAATCTTCCTCTTTCTATGGTCCCACTTTATTCTACGGAATCTTGGAAAAACGTGACCGTTTCTCCAAATCTTTCCGCTGAGGAACATCGACAAGTTTCTTCGATGTTGCAAACATTTCAGGATGTTCTTACAGACATCCCGGGACACACACATGTCATTGAACATGACATTGTGCTAACTGATCATAATCCTATCAGAGTCAGACCCTATCCAATACCTATCCATTTCCCGTCTCAAGTCGAAAAAGAATTGGATGAAATGATACGTTTGGAAATCATTGAACCATCCACTTCAGCATACTCTTCGTCTATGGTTATTGTTCGAAAGAAGGATAATAACATTCGCATTTGCGTAGATTATCGCAAATTGAACCAAGTTACGAAGTTCGATGCTGAACCTATGCCTTCATTAGAAGAGCTACTCAATAAACTTTCTAATTCTAGATTCTTTACCAAAATAGATTTGTCTAAAGGATATTGGCAAGTTCCACTATCCGAACACGCCAAACCTTTTACAGCTTTTTCTACACCTAGGGGTTTATTCCAATGGAATTTCATGCCTTTCGGTCTTATGAACGCCCCTGCTACATTCGTACGCATGATGCGGCGAATTCTCGCATATCGTACAGATGTCATAGCATACTTAGACGATATCTGTCTATTCAGTGATTCCTGGGAAGATCACTATTTGGGTTTATACGAATTGCTGTCTACTCTTCGCGAGTATAACTTGACTGCAAAACCCTCTAAAGCTTTTATAGGATTTAGTGAGATTTCTTTCCTGGTTCATCGTGTTGGTCATGGTCTTTTAAAGACAGAGGACCACAATGTTTCAAAAATACTTAACATTTTTGTCCCTAAGATGAAGAAACAAGTGCGGAGTCTCTTAGGTTTGATCCAATTTTACGGACGATTCATTCCGAATCTGTCCTCCATTATGGCACCGCTTTCTACTTTATTGAAGAAAGGATCGCCTAATCTGATCAGCTGGTCTCAAGAATGTCAATCCTCATTGGACCAGGTTAAAACTCTATTTTCATCTCCACCTATCTGGTACGGGTAAATTTAGGAATATTATTATTTCTTCAGGAACGGTCCTCCCGACGTCCTGTGGTAAGAGTGCATTAGACTTAAGGCTTGACACTCCTTATTACAGTGGCCTGCTGAATACCCTCCAGGGTTCTCCTTGTATATTCCATTTGAGGAATTATAATATATTTAAATATGGCCAGTCACACACAAGCTCCCTGGCCCGCACCACAGGTACTCAGTAACAAGGCCTAACTTCTTGGCACAATTCATACATTTAATGACACAGTACTCCACATTGAGTATGGTACGACATCGTAGCTTTTACTAGCACATGTCTCTACTGTCCTTGATTCTGATAATCTCAGTTTTAATGGAACAGTCAACTTACGTGCCCAAGAATTCCATACACACTGCTAAGACTAATCTGACATTATACCGTTAATGAATGCATAAGGCAGTGATGATAATCGATCTTGCAGGTGCAATATAAAGATGCCCAAAGGCAATTAACACAATCTAAAATCAGGTCCTACTGGACACATTCCATGCATACTGGTCAAACGACACAAGCAGACTGCCGGTTAGAGACGCTAGCTCGTCCCAAATCAAAACTCACGTCTGCTATCAATTCAGAGCAGAAGTCAAGACGTCACTTCCTGCAACCACGGGATACCGTGTGTAAGCAATATATATCAGGAAGTGATCGAATACAAAACATGATATGATATTTACTCATATCATTAACTCCCCCCCCCCCTGCACTAAAATAATGAAAAGGAACTTTTCATTATTTGCATAGTACAATCTAGAAGGTCACTGGAGAAACCATATGACAATATCCACAATCTCAACTGTCATCATCATTATAGCACCTAGAGTCGTGCTGCATAATCGACAATTTGACACACAAGGTGTGGTATTTAGTAATAATATTACCAAACCCATTATCGTTTAGAAGACACTCTTTTGATACAAATGTGAGGTAACTACATTAATTAGAAGGCAGTGAGGAAAAGTCAATATGTCAGTCATGGCACTCACACAGCATACCATGTCAACAAAGGCCCTAAGTCATGTCGGTCATGTACGTCTCCTTATCTATCAAATGAACTGCATAATAAGCAATCAACGACATGATAGATCATATGAGGCAGACAAATCAAAATATAAATGGTGACTGTGACATTATGTCAAAATAGTTATTAATATTTGCATGTATGCAATGTTATGTGGTGAATGACAATGTTAATGAGATGTCGTGTGAGGATATATTAATTAATATCCAAAGAAAAGAAGGTTATAGTTTATACTAAGTATATTCACGTAGTGACACATTAATAATATTGGACTATACAAAGTCCCATCTGTAGCATTAGTTAGATGAATTAAAGTTCCCATAAGTAACCAGTTCACACTTATTCACACATCATTGTTATTGATGTCCATATATGTATATATGCACGAACGAAATAGTTCATTGAAAAGATCCATTTTTTTTCACTATGTTGAGTGTCGATGTTTGTCTCCCATGCAATAACTTATACAGCACAGATACCATTCTTCATACTGTGTTTGAGAATTTTATAAGTCACTGTTGAAATATAATGTCTCTGTTATGTCCCTTTTTGATATTTGGAGTAAGTCTTTCTAGTTATTTCCCTTTTTACTCAACGTTTGAGACAGTTAATTAGTGCAAATCATTTTGGAAATTGCAGCAAAGTATCTGAATTGTACCGACTTGGATCGTCATACTGCCAAGAGTCATTGTACAACGTGTATGAAGTAGCGAAGTATTGTTCTTGAGCAATTGCATTAGACATCATATGACGAATGCTTGAATATATATCTTGATTTAGGATGGACAGCAATTCATCATCATCATGTTGCTTGGCATAGTGTCTCTAGTTTTTCAACTGGTTTAAGTGCATGACGAAGCAATGTGGCTGTAATATCTGAAGTATGCACTATATGAGTTAAAAGAAGGCATGTGCCTTAGTTCATGATGCTACCTTTTTGTGAAATAATTCCTGACTTGTCCCAAAGGAAGTAGTGTTATTATTGAGCATCAAAGTTGGATTGAAGCAGCATTTGCGGAGACAACTGGCGATAGCGGATGCTTCACGCATCTTGATAGAACATAGGCCATCACGTTCACCTTTCCTTCGATGGGTTTAATCTGGTAATTATAGGGTTGAAGGGCCAGTGAGGCACGCGCTGCTTTAGCATTCTTGAATCTCGCTGTTTTCAGGTAAGAGAGTGCTCTCTGATCAGTTTCAAGTGTAAAGCTTGCACCCAGCAGGTAGTGTTGCAGTTTAGCGAAGCAGAAAACAAGAGCTAGCAGCTCTCGCTCAATAATTGGATATCGCTGCTCGGTAGGCGTTAGCTTCCTGCTAACATAAAGTGTCGGATGTAAACAGCCATTCCATTCTTGCAACAGCGAACCTCCAATGGACGATTTTGAAGCTTCGACTCTAAGAGTAAAATGTTTAGAAGGATCAGGCAATCTCATTATAGGCAACTTGGAAAACAGACATTTTAATCTATCCAAAGTTACATGACATTCTCGACTACAAACAAACCTATTTGGTGACTCTTTCTTCACCAGTGATGACAATACGGACGTATACTCTGCAAAATTAGGGATAAACTTGCGATAAAAGTTTAGGAGCCCCAGAATACTTCTAACCTGTTTTTTGGTCTTAGGTATATCAAGGTTTAGAATCCTAGAGATAGTAGTATCCTCTGTTTTCAAAAAACCTCCTCCTACTTTATAACCTAAAAATGAAATCTCCTGAAATCCAATCTTAGTCTTAGATGGACGTGCAGATAAATTATGACGACGTAGAGTGGTAAGTAAGGATTGAATACCCTCCAAATGTGCATCCCATGATTGATGAAACAGACAAATGTCGTCAATGTAAGTAATTAGGTCGTCTCTGTCAGAGAAGAGTCGTCTCATCATGCGAACGAAGGTCGCAGGTGCGTTTACTAAACCAAAAGACATATAATTGAATTGAAAGAGTCCTAATTGGGTAGCAAATGCAGTATATGGCTTGGATCGTTCCGTTAATGGCACTTGGAAATGTATGCACTATATGAGTTAAAAGAAGGCATGTGCCTTAGTTCATGATGCTACCTTTTTGTGAAATAATTCCTGACTTGTCCCAAAGGAAGTAGTGTTATTATTGAGCATCAAAGTTGGATTGAAGCAGCATTTGCGGAGACAACTGGCGATAGCGGATGCTTCACGCATCTTGATAGAACATAGGCCATCACGTTCACCTTTCCTTCGATGGGTTTAATCTGGTAATTATAGGGTTGAAGGGCCAGTGAGGCACGCGCTGCTTTAGCATTCTTGAATCTCGCTGTTTTCAGGTAAGAGAGTGCTCTCTGATCAGTTTCAAGTGTAAAGCTTGCACCCAGCAGGTAGTGTTGCAGTTTAGCGAAGCAGAAAACAAGAGCTAGCAGCTCTCGCTCAATAATTGGATATCGCTGCTCGGTAGGCGTTAGCTTCCTGCTAACATAAAGTGTCGGATGTAAACAGCCATTCCATTCTTGCAACAGCGAACCTCCAATGGACGATTTTGAAGCGTCGACTCTAAGAGTAAAATGTTTAGAAGGATCAGGCAATCTCATTATAGGCAACTTGGAAAACAGACATTTTAATCTATCCAAAGTTACATGACATTCTCGACTACAAACAAACCTATTTGGTGACTCTTTCTTCACCAGTGATGACAACACGGACGTATACTCTGCAAAATTAGGGATAAACTTGCGATAAAAGTTTAGGAGCCCCAGAATACTTCTAACCTGTTTTTTGGTCTTAGGTATATCAAGGTTTAGAATCCTAGAGATAGTAGTATCCTCTGTTTTCAAAAAACCTCCTCCTACTTTATAACCTAAAAATGAAATCTCCTGAAATCCAATCTTAGTCTTAGATGGACGTGCAGATAAATTATGACGACGTAGAGTGGTAAGTAAGGATTGAATACCCTCCAAATGTGCATCCCATGATTGATGAAACAGACAAATGTCGTCAATGTAAGTAATTAGGTCGTCTCTGTCAGAGAAGAGTCGTCTCATCATGCGAACGAAGGTCGCAGGTGCGTTTACTAAACCAAAAGACATATAATTGAATTGAAAGAGTCCTAATGGGGTAGCAAATGCAGTATAAGGCTTGGATCGTTCCGTTAATGGCACTTGGAAATAGCCTTTAGATAGATCAAATTTTGAAAAAAAAACGTAGCAGAAGCTAGTCTATCTAATAAAGATTCCAACACGGGAAGTGGTTCCGCGTCCTGGATAGTCAAAGAATTTAGACGTCGAAAATCTATGCATATACGTATAGATTTGTCTTTTTTCCGGATTAAGACCATCGGAAAACTATAAGGGGAATGAGATGGAGAAATGACATTTAATTTCACCATCTGTTCTAGTTCCTCTTTAACCTGACATTGTAAATGAATCGGTATAGGATAAGGTTTCAACTTAATCGGTTGAAAGTCTGTCAGAATGATATCATGTTCGATGATATCAGTGTGTCCAGGAATATCCGTAAGGACATCAGCAAAAGAACACAAGACTGAAGTAACCTGTTCTTTCTGAAAAGAAGATAAAGTTGGAGATATATCAACATCCTTCCAACTTTCAGTAGCTAAGGAATGAAGACTAGGTAACACTAATAGTGAGTCATTTCCATCAGACAAATCAGAATTTTCCTCCTGTATGACAGCCAAAGAAGAATGACGACTGACAGATTGATCAAGAGCTTCAAAGACTGGTCTTAGATATGGTGGGCGTGTATGAAACTGCTGTAACATATTGATATGAAAAGTTTTTTCTTTTCCATCTACTGAAACAATATAATCAACGTCAGACAGTTTCTCCGCGATCCTGTAAGGTCCTCTCCATGATACCAACAGTTTGTTATCTCTCTTGGGTAATAGTACGTATGCTTCATCTCCAGGACAGAATTGGCGTAATTTGCGGTTTTGTTAATAAATAACCTTGCCCTAAGCTTTGCCTTTTCAGATGAACCTACTGCTATTTGGCATGCGTCTATTATTTTCTTCCTCAAATTGACCACATACTGATATGAGGTTTGAACCTCCTTGTTCATTTCAGCACCAATTAAAAGTTGTTTTAATATAGACATTGGGCCTCGTGGTCTGGCGCCAAAAACGAGTTCAAATGGACTAAAACCTGTATGTTCATTTTTTATCTCTCGATATGCAAACAGAATAGCTGGGAGAACTCTGTCCCAATTTTGAGGATATTTGATAGTAACTTTATGTAACATTTGTTTTAAAGATCTGTTGAGAACTTCTTTTTTCCGTTAGACTGAGGATGGTATATTGAACTAAGAGATCTTTGAATCCCAAACATATCCATAACCTGTTTCATGGCATCTGAAACTAACTGAGTTCCTCTATCAGATAGAATGTTTTCAGGAAAACCTATTCTGCTAAAAATCAAAAATAATGCATCAGCAATATCTACTGTGGTGATGGTTTTTAAAGGTATAGCCTCCGGCCAGCGTGTGCACATATCTATGCAGGTCAATACATATTGATGACCTCTGGCTGATGTTACCTTCAAAGGGCCAATAATGTCAATGGCCATCTTTGCGAAGGGACGCAAAGAGATATCCGATGCTTGAATAGGTGCGTCATGTTTTGGTTTTCTGGTTGCTACACTTTGGCATGTGGTGCATGTACGACAAAATAATTTGACGTCTTTTGTAATGCCAGGCCAAAAAAAAATATGACAAAACTCTTTGTTTTGTTCTAGCAATACCTAAATGTCCTGCACATTCAATGTCATGTGCATGTCGTAAAATGAATGGTCGAAAACAAGCTGGTACCATAATCTGTTTCTTTAAGGAATTAGCAACTTGATAATTTCTTAGCAAAATACCTTTATTGATAGTATACCAGTGTTTTGCATAATCATCACCCATTACATCATTCAAATGAGCAATATGAAAAAATTTCTTTAAGGAAACATCATCTTTCTGTCTTTGTATAAAGGTTTCCTTATCAATGAGTTCCATCTGAAATAAATCATCATCAGTATTGACATCATTCATTACCTTAATATCATCATTATTTTCCTGTTGATAATGAGTTATATCATCATTATTATTTTCATCTTCTTCTTCTCCTTCCTCTGAAGTAACATCTTCCGTTATATCTTCAGGTAACACATTAACAACTGGTATGTGTTGATCATTGTTTATACGAGACTGAGCTCTGGTTGTCACAGCATTTGAACATAATAAATGTTGTCTTTCCCATTTTTCAATATCTTCCTGTGTACATTCATGCAATTTAGGTATGTTTCCCAAAATAATTCCAGCAATTGGACTGTCCAAGAGGCATACAAGTGTTCTTCCTGTAAAATATGGTGTATCCAAAAACACCTCAGCTGTGGGGTAATATTCCACAGTTCCTCCAAAAGTTATACATTTTACTTGTTTTCCGGTATAGTCCACCTTATCAACCAAGGCCTTGCGCACTCCAATGGTAGTTGCGCCCGTATCCCTGAGTAAAGATACTAGCTGATTATTGACAAAACCTCTATTCAAGATCAATGAACCAGTACTTTCAAAAGATGACATGACTGGGAGAGGATGTCCGCATAATAGTCTTGGCACTCCTTGAGGCTGAAATAAAGAATTGCAATTAGTGCAGTTATCACTGTTTGCTAAGTCTACACTGCATGAATTTGCATGTGCTACAATATCATCATGGTTCTGATTATTATCATGAACAATAGCATTGGTACGTTCAGTATTTCTTGATTGTCTGGGAGTATTGTTATGATAAGATCTTTTATTTGCATTCTGATCATTTCCTCTGTAAAATGATTTCTGCCCTCTATTTGATTTTGAGTTATATTCTCCTCTATTTGCCAGTTATTGGACTTAAATGAGGTTTGTGGATAGTAGTTTTCTTCCTGATATGAATTCCAATTTCTTTGAGGTTGGTATTTATTAAAATTGTATCTACCTCTATTTTGACTGTAATTATGTGATGGTTTAAATCTTTTATTCCTATCCATGCAGTTTGATCTATACCTAGGTGCATTGTCTTGGAATGAACTGGCCGATGCAGCTGGTAATGAGTCCTTTACATTGTTTTTGCTCAATACTCTATTAGGATGTGCAACTTAATATTGACGTCCTAGGGTTTGTAGTTTAGTTAGATTCTCTGGTTTTCTTTCCTGCAGGAATGCAAGAAAATCAGTATTAATAGATGACAAAACCTTGTCCCTTAAAATTAAATCTGACAATCCCTCAAAAGTTTTTTCAGTTTTGGATAATTCAATCCATCTAGAAAAATTTAATTTAACAGCTGAAATAAATTCAGTGAAATCTTTTCCAGAATCAGGGTACAAGGACCGGAATCTCTGCCTGTAACCCTCATCATCCAATTGGTACCGCTGAAGCACTACCAGTTTGACAGCATCATAATCCTTTCTAGTTTGCTCATCCAAAGTAGAGACTACTGTTAATGGTTCACCCACCAATAAATTCATAAGTCTAACAGACCAGGTAGATTTGTCAATCTTAAACCCTTCACAATAAGTCTCATATCTGTTTAGGAAGCATGAGATGTCGTCTATGGACTGATTAAATTTAGGCAAATTAATCCTAATGGCGGTAGTATGATCTTTATTTTTATCTTCACCTACCAAAGTATGCAACAGTGGTTGTTGTAATTTTAGTTTTTCCAGTTCAATCTCAGCTAATCTTATAGCTTGTTGAGATTTACTTTCTTCTTGAGATCTGGCATAGGCTAATTTTTCTCTTTCAAGAGCCAACTCTTCTGATCTCCTTTTTTCCTCCAATTCACTTTCTTTTTCTTGTTTGTGCAGTTCCTCTTGTCTCCTTTTTTCAGCCAATTCCTCTTTGCGAAGTTCTTCTTGTCTGTTTACTTCTTTATCAATATAAGCTTGCAAAGCTGGACCTTCCAAATTAAGTTCCTTCCCAATCTTCAATAAATCCTTTAATGAAGTCATGGTTGCTTATTCCTGTGTTTCTCAATAATACACAATATTTTAACTTTTATGTATATGAATATGTCAGCTAAATATTCAATACTTCATCCACCAATCTCAGATCAACTTATAATTGCAATAGTAGATGTATTCAGATAAACAATATGGAGCATTGAAAAAAATAGAAACTACAACAAGAAAGAACAGCAAGACAGGGTTCGAGCAACTAAAAGAAATACAAATGGTTAACTAAGGAAATAACTATAATATATATATGAATTAATTTAAACTAATGCTCTAGTACAACTAGACAAGACAAGACGCATATCACAACAATTATGACATCTATGAAATGAAAGATAGTCAGAGGAGAATAGACAATATTACAAACAATAATGCAATGAACTAAATAAAATATAACAATGACAGTACTTATGAGAACAAACAATAGGTAAACATGACTACACAGCTAACAAAAATGGATCTGTTAAATTCAAGAGAGGCAAACTTTTATACAACCAGCAGAATATGCTGGGTCCTCTATCTGAATCACACAGATACTGCCCTACAGAACGCTTGATTTGCTCATTCGACCTAGCTTTCGCGGTATTGAATAACACAAATCAAGTCCCTCCATCCTGCCCGCTAGTTACAAAACCAAAAACACGTAATGAAAACACATATGGTGAAGTCAGATATCAGGCAAACAGATTGTATTTACAGCCAAGCTGTATGTAACAATAAACAGACTTATCTGTTGCCAAGAAAACAATCCTTCTTGAGACTTCGACAAGCAAGGAATGTAGTGATGATCGTAGCCTAGGCTTTGGTTAGGCCTAGGATTGCTTCATGCTGACATTGAAGGACATCGATCTGGTCCATGATTTTTGACAGAATACTTGATTCTTGGATGAAGATAGTCAGTTCCTATGACTTCTGTGTAAAAATGGGTCACTTTTATAACTTAGTGACAACTTGAGGCACATTCATGTTGATGGAAATCCCTTCCATTCATAAAAAAGTTTGGCAGACGATGCGTGCCGCCATTTTGAAAAAATAGTCCTCGACTTGTTAGGCGTTCTTCGGCTTGTAAGGCATTCATTAGCTTGGCCCCCAGAAATGGTACGGGTAAATTTAGGAATATTATTATTTCTTCAGGAACCGTCCTCCCGACGTCCTGTGGTAAGAGTGCATTAGACTTAAGGCTTGACACTCCTTATTACAGTGGCCTGCTGAATACCCTCCAGGGTTCTCCTTGTATATTCCATTTGAGAATTATAATATATTTAAATATGGCCAGTCACATACAAGCTCCCTGGCCCGCACCACAGGTACTCAGTAACAAGGCCTAACTTCTTGGCACAATTCATACATTTAATGACACAGTACTCCACATTGAGTATGGTACGACATCGTAGCTTTTACTAGCACATGTCTCTACTGTCCTTGATTCTGATAATCTCAGTTTTAATGGAACAGTCAACTTACGTGCCCAAGAATTCCATACACACTGCTAAGACTAATCTGACATTATACCGTTAATGAATGCATAAGGCAGTGATGGTAATCGATCTTGCAGGTGCAATATAAAGATGCCCAAAGGCAATTAACACAATCTAAAATCAGGTCCTACTGGACACATTCCATGCATACTGGTCAAACGACACAAGCAGACTGCCGGTTAGAGACGCTAGCTCGTCCCAAATCAAAACTCACGTCTGCTATCAATTCAGAGCAGAAGTCAAGACGTCACTTCCTGCAACCACGGGATACCGTGTGTAAGCAATATATATCAGGAAGTGATCGAATACAAAACATGATATGATATTTACTCATACCACTATCCTTAGGTTACCTACTATTGAGAAGACTTTTGTTCTTCGAAGTGACGCCTCGTCAACTGGGATTGGGGCAGCACTTATGCAGGAGTATTCTGATACTCTGCACCCAGTGATGTATATCTGTAGGAAATTAAATGCTGCAGAAAAGAATTACTCGGTTTTAGACCGTGAATTATTAGCTATGGTATGGTATATTCTGAAGTTACAAAGATTTCTTCTAGGCGCACATTTCATTGTGGAAACCGACCAGAAAGCTCTTACTGCTATTCAGAGCAAAAACTTGAAGAGCTCGAGGTCTACTCGATATGCCATAGCTCTTCAACCATTTCATTTCACGGTGCGAGCTATCCGTGGTTCGGATAATGTGATGGCAGACATTCTGTCCAGGTGCCCACACGATTCCACATAATTCTTCTGTCATATATTTCCTGATATACAATTCAATACTATAATGACATATTTGCACATATTTTCTCACTTTTTGGGAATTTATAACGTTGTACCATGTAATTTCTTTTTTTTTCTGTTACCGATTTGAGCATAACAGAAGAAGGCTTAGTTAGCGATATACGGGCCAAAAGATCACATGGCCACATTTAGTTATTATATTTTAATGATTGTATTAAGAGATATAACATTTGTCTTAAAGATTTGTGTTATTGATATTTTCGCAGCACATCGAGATTTTGTACATTGTGGAACTTTGAAGTTATCTAGTTCTGTCCTGGATTGGGAGCGGATGATGTCCACATCTTCTTGTATCGATTGTATTTATGTCTACGAGAAACAGCACATGCATTAGTAATGATTAATAATGCATTATATAATGTACTCTTTGTTTAAATATGTGTTATATTATATTGCGGTATATTGGTATATTACACCGCTGTTTGCACAACACTTCATTGTATAATACTATGATAATATATTTAATTTCATAGATTTGTATGAGTATAATTTGACTTTCATTATGATATTGCCATCACTGTGGCGTGTGTTGGTGGCACCTTCCTGGAATATATGCGCGTATACTTAGGTAAATTTTTGTTTCTCTAAGGATCTGAGATATAATCTCAGTTTCGCTCCATGCGTCGAGCAAGCCTCATTTTAGGCAATATATCCGCGCATCATACGTGCGTTAGGAGCCTAGGGTTTTTCCCGGCTCCAGGATTTAAAAAAAAAAAAGTTTCATTTTTTTTCCCGGGAGGGTGCGGTAATGTTACGCACAGATCTTCATTTTTCTAAAGTCATTCTATGATCATTTTTTGCTAAAGACATTGTATTATTAGATTGACTGAAAGTACACTTTAATTTTTTGACGGTCAAAGCTACATAACTCTGGATAATTGAGATTATCATTTAATATGATGTTCCCTCCTCTTGTGTCGAGACACGGTCGGTCCACATTTTTATTAACGAAGTGTGACCATTCTCCTTATTTGGTAGTATCGGTCAACTGTTGTTGGAATGTCTGAAACCTGTGTTGAGGTCTCTGTTCATGTCCAAATAAGGCTCGATCTAGTTAAATCTTATCTGGAATGTTCCTAGATCGTCTTGTTTGATCGCTATTTCAAGTGTATAGGTTCTGCGCATGTCCGGACGCGGGGCGTCTGGGAAGTTTCTTGATCTTGGGAGACGATTTGAAGCTGTGAAGCAGAAAGGACGCGTTTTGGCGTCTCTGTGATTTTGTTAGGGATTAGGAGCCTTATTGTGAGATAGTTAACTTACAAGGTCCTTCCCTTGAGTATTCTAAAAACGCCTGGAGGCGTATGTTTTCTGTGGTGTGGATTTTCGAACGAAGGTAATGCCTCATTTACATCCAATCTGCAACTTTACTTATGTTTGACAATGGTCGATCTCTGCTCACGTATGCATTACAGAAAGGAAGGTTCTTCTAATAGATGTCACGCCCCAGGTATCTTCATACCTGAGATCTATAAGTAAACGGGCCATACTCAGCTCGAAGGACAGTTCTTTGTTCTATGAACGTCGCTGTGTGTCAGCGATTATGTCTACGTCAAGGTTAGACTTAGGAATGCCTGTAAAGGTCAGTTTGACCTGCACTCCTGGAATGCCATCCTCGTGCGATTTATGATTTGACTCGTTTAGCACATCTGAACAGTAAGAGGATTTTTTGTTGATGTACTTTTGTATTTGGAGCCAACCATATAATACCTTGGCGCCATATCATCATCTTTAGAATATGCCAAATGCATTGATAAACTATGTAAGCTGATGTTTTGTGAATGTCATGACTTTGCTCTATTGTGAACTGGATGTACGTTCTTGTACCTGTGACGTCAAAATAAATGATGAAAAA
This sequence comes from Oreohelix idahoensis, assembly GCA_024509875.1. Taxonomy (NCBI): domain Eukaryota; kingdom Metazoa; phylum Mollusca; class Gastropoda; order Stylommatophora; family Oreohelicidae; genus Oreohelix; species Oreohelix idahoensis. The sequence continues at coordinate 201,801 of JAMPIV010004253.1, read as the reverse complement.
ACGTCCAGAGCGGTTTACCCATTTATGACTTCACATGTCGTACCCTACGTGCTGTAACTCTGTGAACTACATCACCACTATACACAGCAACAACAACAACACAAAACCAGATAAGACACCCTACATCTACAACTATAATTTTACTGGTGTCGATAGGGGTGGTAATTGAAGTCAGCCCAAATCCACCCTTATCACTCTGCTCAGACTCTTTCTTCGTAGTTTCATCCTTCTGGTTGTCTGGGCTAAGGCTAACAGAGCAATCTCGCACAAACTGTCGAATATCATGTCACAAGCCTGCCCAGAAGTAATTCAGGGAAATATGCCTTACCAGGGCATATGAACCTTTAATGGGAAGGGGTAGGGTTAAATGCATTTCTTGCATGAGGCGAGTGCAAAAGGGAAGGGGGACAACTAACTGCCTCTTATTCCCCACCCGTCTATAGACCAAACCTTTCTCCCTGTAAAATGCTCCCTGAGGAGTGTGGGAGTAATTACCATACAACTTAGAAAAGCAAGGCCTTAGGGTTTGATCGGCCCTTTTTGCGTGTTTCAATTCTGAAATATTCAGGCTATATAAAAATGACAACTCAGGGGCCGCTGAGGCATGACCTGTGTTCTCTATCTTTTGTGTCTGCCTGGAGTCACCTAGGGGATCTCCGGGGAACACATATTTCCTCCCTAAAATGAGAGGATAGACTAACTCGTCTACCACTGCGGCGTTGATTTTGTCACGAACATATCAGATTGAAACATCAATTTCCGTGACCGGAAGTAGCATAGGCTTTATACTCTTCCGAGGCCCTGTATTTCTACAGTTTCACCAATGTATTGGTGGGCCTTCACCAAAGATGGACACACTCAAGCTGAATAATCTAAGCCTGAATCATACAGGCACCGTATGGTTTGGTTGCCAACGGTTACGTGTTCAGTAATGGAAGGGTAACTAGGATTTTGTTCAAAAGCCTGGGGGTATGTTTCCCTATCGGCCCCCTGATCAGGCAAGCGACACTATAAGGGCCGGATTTAGGCCTCTTACAATCCGATGTGAAATGCATGTCAGTTTTGCACGATTTACAATATCGTCGTCCAGCTCCCTGGGCTGAACTGCTCTGTTTCTGCCTCTGGTGATCTTGTGGTTGTTGTTGCTGTTGGTGGGCTGTTTTGTGTGTTGTGTTGTCCGTACGTTTGGAGCTATCATCTGGGTGATCCTTCTGTTTGGGGTGACTGTCGTAAATTTAGATAGGTTTGAAAGATATTTATGGTCCCGCCTGAGTTGAGTGGATGGTGATTAGTACGTGATAAATAAAGGTGTGATAAATAAATTTCACGAGTGAATAGTGAAAGGAGAAGATCTGTCTCTGGAATGAGAAGTTTTTCTAGTCCAGCCTATCTATACGACTATCTTTTTAGTACAAGACAATGGTGCCCCTCCTTATACCTAGAAATATAAACTTAACTACACCCACACACAATTATGTGACAACAAGACACACAAACGTGAAAAACTATGGTTAATTGAATATGGGTCTGACCAACACACAAAGTTAAGTTCTTTTGTTGTTTATTATCATTAAAGCATGAAAGTGAAAATTGTTGGATTTTTATTTTGTTTAACCTTTTCTGGGTATCCTACTATCTTAAACCTCATCTATATTTATGGGTCAATTTGAAGCATGCAAATAATCTAATATTGGAATTTTCAGTTGTTCATACCTGTTACGTGCAGTCTTTGATATCTTACAATATTATACATAGGTAATTTTTTAGTGCTTAAGGGAAAGTCATTATTGAGTTACTTCCCTTGAAAGTTGTGTCGGCTCTTTCGATCAAACTCCGCGGATAAATCCATTTTACTGCGATTTATTCGTTGTTTGGGTAATAATAGATTGTTCTTGCTTCAGAATATCTATGGCCTGAATTTATGTGTATTGTTTGTCTGAGTAGGACGAGTCTGTCTTATATCTGTATATCTTTACATATCTAAGTCGAACTATATGTTCTGTTGTCTCTAGAGAGGTCGAAGGCTATTCGGCGGATGTGTCGCTAGAGTGTGGTGTGATTTGGCTTCGTCCTGATAGGGACTGTGTGTTGTCCATGTCGGCCTGTCGCCGGGGAAAAAGTGATCTCAGTATTTGTGGGGAAGGTGATAGTCGTCTAAACCTATCGTGTATGCTTTACCCCAGTGTTTAGTCGTATTGCCAAGGAATGGCAGTTTCATATTTCCTATACCAAGGTAATCAAAGATACTCTTATGAACTCTCGATCGAAGCCACCATTTTCGATAGTTACGATTTGAATGTCTAAGAGAATATATTTGACTCGATGAAAACGACTTCGATTCCTAGCAGCACTATATCCTGTAGATTGCAGTCAATTGTTCATGATCAAATCTACAGAGCAATGAAATGTTTTATGAATGACTAACTTTAGGACAGATTCATTATCTGTATCCAAACGTGAGTGACAGCTCACGAGTGAAGCCATCTTGGAACCAAAACATGTAGTGACTTTCAAGAAGAGAAAAGGGATGCCCGTATTATCGCTTGTTTAGTCCAGAGATCACTGCTACACATGAGAACCCATTATTAGCGGTTCAATATTATTATATGGAAAAATATGTGCTGAACATTATGTTGAAGAATCGTCGCTAGACGAGATTAGGTTTAGAAGCCATCTGAAATATTGTTTATAAGCTGACGTGCTCAGTCAGTGAAGTCAGATGATATATGTATGGGCGATACTGAGTGCTTGGCTACTGACAGTCCATTATACACTTATTCTACATGAGTGCCCATGTAACACTGCAAGACCATTTATCCACTGTACTATGATGTATTATGGCAACCTGTGATTTGTCACTATCTGTGCTGTCGAGTGTGTACGTCCAATTAAACTTTAGAAAAGGTACACAGTCGTTGGTGTCGATGACTTCCAGCCATACATGAGTGTGAGAAAAGAACATTTGTCAACACCACGAACCTTTATCATCATTCGCACATTATACACTCAATCCATGTCTACACACCACTGCGTAGGTCAAGTTGACATTCCATACACTACAGTGGAGCAAACAACACCATAGAGATCTTATCAACTGATGATGATGATGATGTCTGCTTCCATCCACTTATATCTATCTTTTGGTGGATATCATTAACGGGAATAAAAAATCCAACTTTATCAACCTTATCAACTGGTGGACCAGCTTTCTGGGTTTGACCTCGCAGAAGTTCAGAAGTCAACAGATTACCGATACCAGACCGTTTCCTGTGGCTGATACGACACACTTGCAGTATTGGTTTGCTCTTTGTCAACACTTCGTCACGTGACCTGTCAAGTGAATGCAGTATGTAGGTCAGCGTTGTTGACATTTTTTACATTAGACATTATAGAGTTTCACAGAACAGTTGGATCAATTCTTGTCAATGTTAACAGGAAGACAGTATTTGTGAACTAAGAAGTCCTATTTTCATCGATGGATCTTCTTGTTTTCCATATATGAACTTTAATATTTAAGGCCAGAATGTTTAATTGAATAAAGTGGCAGTTTGTTTGTTTTCATAAAAATAACTTTGCCATTACTGTAAAACTGAGCCTATTTTGCAACACATACTATCATACACATAATTTATATATATTTATGTTTACATGTTATTTGTTTGTATAGTATGTTAGTTTCTATGTCAGCGGGTTGTGTTTAAGGTTGGGCGGCGTCCTCACAACAGAATATCCCACGTCATAGAGGGTCCGTTGTGGGCGTTTTCTATAGGTGCAATTTTCTTGATTGAAAATTTGCTGCGACAACTGTTGCTTTTGTGTTAGCTGTGAAGTCTGTAATTATTGTTATTTTTGTAATATTTCTTTGTTCTTTAGTTTTGTTTTGATTTGTTTGTAATTTGTTGGTCTAACCTTTTCTATCTTTCAGTTCTATTCACAATTTATATTCATATATTGTGACGTCATTTGTGTTGTTATTCTTTGCAGATTCAGTGATTATTTTCATTGATTTCCCTATTTGATTTATTTTGATTTCTGCAAACGTTCTTGTATTGTCAGTCCTATTTGTACTTTATGTATTCTGTTGGTTGACATATGTTTTATATAGGTATATTTCATAAGACACAATTGCCTGTGCACTGCACTTGGATTATGGTATAAACCAGTACCTGATTATTATTACTATTATACAAGACCTTATTAAAGGCTTGTGACCCACAGATATTGGGATAGTATACTGATTAATCAAGTCATTGAGAACTTGTGGTATTATTATTGATTCAGGTGATTAGTATTATTGTTAGACATCATGTCTACATTAGAATACTTCATTACACAAGGGAAAGCCCTTGATAAGACTGGTCAACAATTAGAACAATGGGCAGTTGCTCAATATGACAAAGCATTAGCTGCAGAAGAGAAAAGATTAGCTGCAGAAGAAAGAAAAGCTATGGCGGAAGAGAAAAGATTAGAAAGAGAAGCTGAGGCTGCTGCTGAACAAAAGAAATTGCAGATGCAGGTGGAGGAAAGGAGATTTGAAGCTGAACAAAAAAAATTAGAAAGAGAAGCTGCAGCTGAACAAAAAAAATTAGAAAGAGAAGCTGCTGCTGAACAAAAAAGATTAGACAGTGAAGCTGAACAAAAAAAATTAGAAAGAGAAGCTGCTGCTGAACAAAAAAGATTAGACAGTGAAGCTGAACAAAAAAGATTAGACAGGGAAGCTGAACAAAAAAGATTAGACAGGGAGGCTGAACAAAAAAGATTAGATGCTGAAGAGAAAAAAGCAATAAGAGAACATGAATTTGAGTTGGAGAAATTGAGATTGACAAGTATGAGTAATGTTAATCAGGCATCTAGTGGTAATGGTAAACCTTCTACTTACAAGGTTAAGGTTCCACCGTTCAATCAGTCCAGTGACGATATTACATTCTGGCTGGATAGATTTGAACGTTCTTGTCGTACACATAATGTGGATAAATCACAATACGCTAATCAATTATCAGAAAACTTGAAAGGTGAATCTTTGACTAGATTATGCCTTGTAGGAGAAGCAGATAAGGATAATTATGATGTCATTAGGGCGGCTTTGATAAAAAAATATCAGCTAAGTGAGGAAGGCTATCGCCTTTTATTTAAAACGATGGTGCCTGAGACGGGTGTAGAATTCTCAGAATTCACTGCAAAGGCACGTCTCACAGTTGATCGTTGGATTGAGCTTTCCAAAACAGAAAAAACGTATGAAGGACTTATGGATTTGTTGCTCAGAGATAAGATTATGTCATGTGTGAACAAACCTTTCCTTGAATTTATACATGAGCGTAAACCCAAATCTCTAAAAGAAATGGAAGAATATTGTTCCCAATATGTCACTGCACACCCCGACGTGACTTTTGGCAACACTAAGATTAAGGAGAGTATGCCAGTTGCTTCAGCAACACCATACAATCCCAATTATTCACACAGATTTCAGGGACCTCAAAACAGATTTGATAAAAAAGGTAACCATAATAGTTATCAAAACCAAGGTAACCAATCATTTCAGGGTTCTTCTTCAAAGAACTGGAGACGACCTGATAGCTCTCGACACAGGGGTGGTCATAATTATAGGAATTTCCGTAGAGGAAGTAATTATAGAAACTATCAGGGTTATCCGTCTTGGAGTCAACAAGATCATAATTACAGAGATACTCATTATAATGAATATGATAATGGTAACCAAGGGAACTATGACTCAAACCCAAATAGGGGTTACAATAGAGGTAACAATAACTACAGAGGTGATAATAACCGAGGTAGATCTCAATACAAAAGACATAAACCACATTTTCAGGCAAACTCTGCACAACAAGAGTCCCATGAAGCCTATAAACAGAGTAAAGATAATAATGATGCTAGTAATATGGCATGTGCCGCTTTTGATTTTGGGAGAGCATCTCAGTGCCCCCAATGCAAAACGTTATTTGAGCCAACCACAGTGTCTACTTTAAGCTGTGGCCATCCTCTTCCTGCTCTTCCGGCATCAGTCGCGCATGATGGAAGAGGTTCTCTTGTCTTACATAAGGGTTTAGTGAATAACAATCCAGTCTCTGTGCTATTTGATTCTGGATGCACCACAATTGGTGTTAGGCAGTCACTCGTAGATCCTTCCCGTGCCACTGGACAAGTAGTCAAATGTGTAACATTTGGCGGCACATTAGAGAAATACTCTACTGCTATCATTAGGATTGCTACTCCTTTCTTTACAGGAGATGTACACGCATGTCTTCTTCCGAATCCGATCGCTGACCTCATCATCGGTCGCATTCATGGAGTCAAAGAATGCACTCCGCAACAAATTTCCACGTGGGAAAGGCAAAACATGCAGATTGCTAACGCTGTAGTCACTAGAGCTCAGGCTCTTAATATGCCTCAAACTTCATCTACTGAAGATAATGAAGTGCATAACCAAGATAATCCCTTGGTAATTTCTCGTGACTCGTTTATAAAACAGCAAGAAGATGATCCCACTCTGAAGAAATTCTTCATTCTTGCAACTAAAGGTGATCCGAATAAAGACACAAGTCGTAAATCGTGGATTACAAAGAAGAATGGCGTACTTGTACGTATGGTTCAAGACTCCATTACGTCAAGTCATTCTCAAATCCTGGTTCCCAAGAATTTGAGAGTTAAAATTTTGCAGCACGCTCACGACTCTCAGTGTGCTGGACACATGGGTTTTTCCCGTACTAAGTCAAGAGTCCTTGCGGCTTTCTTTTGGCCATTGGTAAACAAGGACATACGGATTTATTGTCGATCTTGTAAAGTATGTCAGGAAGTTAAATCCAAAGGTCCACGGCATGCTGCACCCATTCAGGCGGCGGACATTCCTATTCGGCCGTTCCAAAAAATGGCCATAGACATTATTGGTCCATTTAAGATCAAGTCTGCCAGAGGACATCAGTTTATCTTGACGTGTGTTGATATGTGCACACGTTGGCCAGAGGCTATTCCTCTGAAGAGCATTACTACTGCTGATATTGCAGATGCTCTTTGGCTTATATTTTCTCGTCTGGGGTTCCCCGGAGAGATATTGTCAGACCGTGGCACCCAACTAATATCAGATACCATGTCTCAAGTAATGTCTACTCTGCAGATAGATAGATCTTTAAGTAGTATCTACCATCCAATGTCTAATGGTATGGTCGAACGCCTTAATAGAACACTTAAAAACTTACTGGGGAAGATAACTGAGGATCATCCTCAAGACTGGGACAGAGTTTTACCTGCGGCCCTCTTCGCTTACAGAGAGGTACCCAATGAACATACGGGATTTTCTCCCTTTGAACTCGTCTTTGGCGCGCGTCCGCGTGGCCCTATGTCGTTGCTTCACGATCTCATAACATCTGACAATATTGACGATGACACAAAGTCATCCTACGAATATGTCATCGCGTTGAGACAAAAGATTATCGAAGCATGCAAATTAGCAACTTCTTCTTCTGAATTTGCGAAACAGAAGGCAAGGCAATTTGCCAATAAGAAGAGATGCTTACGACAACTTTGTCCTGGTGACAAAGCATTTGTATTACTACCTTGTAGGGAAAACAGATTACTTATTTCTTGGAAAGGTCCGTACGATATAATATCGAAAATTTCCGATGTCGACTATATTGTCGATATTGATGGGAAGCATAAAACCTTCCACATCAATATGCTTACTGAATTCCATGAACGTCCGGATTATTTGCAACCCATTTTCCAAGCAACGGACAATTCTCCAGTACAACATGGTCATTACTCATCACTGTCCGTGATACAGGATGAGGAAACAAGTTTTTCAGATGTAAATCTTCCTCTTCCAATGATCCCACTTCATTCCAGTGAATCATGGAAGAACGTTACTGTCTCTCCTGATTTGTCTCTAGGAGAACAGCGACAAGTTTCAACTATGTTGCAAACATTTCAGGATGTACTCACTGACATCCCTGGACAAACGAATGTCATTCAACATGACATTGTTCTAACTGACCATACTCCTATTAGGGTTAGACCTTATCCTATACCTATACATTTTCAAGCACAGGTCGAGAAAGAGTTGGATGAGATGATAGATTTGAAAATAATCGAACCATCCACCTCTGCATATTCTTCGCCGATGGTTATTGTGCGTAAAAAAGACAATAACATACGTCTTTGCGTTGACTATCGAAAATTGAATCAAGTAACGAAGTTCGATGCCGAACCTATGCCTTTACTGGAAGAGCTACTTACTCGACTCTCCAAATCTCATTTTTTCACTAAACTTGATTTGTCTAAAGGATATTGGCAAGTTCCTTTATCTGAACGCGCCAAACCTCTCACGGCTTTTTCAACACCTAGAGGTTTGTTCCAATGGAATTTTATGCCTTTCGGTCTTATGAACGCACCAGCTACATTCGTACGCATGATGCGCCGAATCCTATCTTATCGGTCAGATGTCATTGCATATCTAGACGACATCTGTCTTTTCAGCGATACTTGGGAAGATCACTATTCAGGGTTAGATGAATTGCTGTCTACTTTGCGTGAGCACAACCTGACAGCGAAACCCTCTAAAGCCTATATTGGTTTTAGCGAAATTTCTTTCCTAGGCCACCGAGTTGGTCATGGTTTCCTAAAGACAGAGGACCATAATACTAGTAAGATACTTAACATCTCAATCCCTAAGACTAAAAAACAGGTGAGAAGTCTGTTAGGTCTTATTCAATTTTATGGCAGATTCATTCAGAATCTATCCTCTATCATGGCACCTCTCTCAACACTTCTAAAGAAAGGTTCGCCTAATGTGGTCCACTGGTCTCAGGAATGCCAATGCTCTCTGGATAAGATTAAAACACTGTTTTCAACACCACCTATTTTAGTGCTACCCACTAAAGATAAGACATTCGTTCTTCGTAGTGACGCTTCATCCACTGGGATTGGAGCGGCACTAATGCAAGAGTACTCTGGAACTCTGCATCCTGTAATGTATTTGCTCTTCAACCTTTTCATTTCTCTGTGCGAGCTATTCGTGGATCAGATAATGTGATGGCAGACATTCTGTCAAGATGCCCACATGATTCCACATAACTATTAGGGCTTAGACTTCTTGATATGTCTAGTTCTATAGTAGTTCCTTTTCTATATCATGATAGATACACATTTGTAATTTAATAATATAATGATTGTATCACTACATAGCGGTTCATTGATGTTTATTCACCGCTGTGCTTTGATGATTTTTTTCTTCATAAATCATAAATTTAAGATATCTAATACGAAATGATGATATGAATTTTTTAGGCATTGTGTAATTGCCAGAATTGTATTATACTTTGATGACACCTTCCTGGAAAAATATACTTGTAGAGAAATAATTTCTCTCAGTTTATGAGACACATTCTCACCAGTCGCTCCATAAGTCGACTTAGCCTCATATTAGGCGTTATAGGTATTCCTGATATTTTCATCTGCGCATTATTCATGCGTTGTGAGCCTATTGTACGTTGCTCCTAGATGTATTTCAAAAAAAAAAAAATGTTCCATTTTTTTTTTCCCGGGAGGTGTGGTAAGACTGTTACGTGCAGTCTTTGATATCTTACAATATTATACATAGGTAATTTTTTAGTGCTTAAGGGAAAGTCATTATTGAGTTACTTCCCTTGAAAGTTGTGTCGGCTCTTTCGATCAAACTCCGCGGATAAATCCATTTTACTGCGATTTATTCGTTGTTTGGGTAATAATAGATTGTTCTTGCTTCAGAATATCTATGGCCTGAATTTATGTGTATTGTTTGTCTGAGTAGGACGAGTCTGTCTTATATCTGTATATCTTTACATATCTAAGTCGAACTATATGTTCTGTTGTCTCTAGAGAGGTCAAAGGCTATTCGGCGGATGTGTCGCTAGAGTGTGGTGTGATTTGGCTTCGTCCTGATAGGGACTGTGTGTTTTCCATGTCGGCCTGTCGCCGGGAAAAAGTGATCTCAGTATTGGTGGGGAAAGTGATAGTCGTCTAAACCTATCGTGTATGCTTTACCCCAGTGTTTATTCGTATTGCCAAGGAATGGCAGTTTCATATTTCCTATACCAAGGTAATCAAAGATACTCTTATGAACTCTCGATCGAAGCCACCATTTTCGATAGTTACGATTTGAATGTCTAAGAGAATATATTTGACTCGATGAAAACGACTTCGATTCCTAGCAGCACTATATCCTGTAGATTGCAGTCAATTGTTCATGATCAAATCTACAGAGCAATGAAATGTTTTATGAATGACTAACTTTAGGACAGATTCATTATCTGTATCCAAACGTGAGTGACAGCTCACGAGTGAAGCCATCTTGGAACCAAAACATGTAGTGACTTTCAAGAAGAGAAAAGGGATGCCCGTATTATCGCTTGTTTAGTCCAGAGATCACTGCTACACATGAGAACCCGTTATTAGCGGTTCAATATTATTATATGGAAAAATATGTGCTGAACATTATGTTGAAGAATCGTCGCTAGACGAGATTAGGTTTAGAAGCCATCTGAAATATTGTTTATAAGCTGACGTGCTCAGTCAGTGAAGTCAGATGATATATGTATGGGCGATACTGAGTGCTTGGCTACTGACAGTCCATTATACACTTATTCTACATGAGTGCCCATGTAACATTGCAAGACCATTTATCCACTGTACTATGATGTATTATGGCAACCTGTGATTTGTCACTATCTGTGCTGTCGAGTGTGTACGTCCAATTAAACTTTAGAAAAGGTACACAGTCGTTGGTGTCGATGACTTCCAGCCATACATGAGTGTGAGAAAAGAACATTTTTTGTCAACACCACGAACCTTTATCATCATTCGCACATTATACACTCAATCCATGTCTACACACCACTGCGTAGGTCAAGTTGACATTCCATACACTACAGTGGAGCAAACAACACCATAGAGATCTTATCAACTGATGATGATGATGATGTCTGCTTCCATCCACTTATATCTATCTTTTGGTGGATATCATTAACGGGAATAAAAAATCCAACTTTATCAACCTTATCAATACCTCTTACAGTTTAACACACAAAAATGCTCTATTTATTGTCTTGAATACATTCTGTAAAGTAAGGATCTATTCTGAAATAGCCTTTTCCCAGCTGTAGTCTGATAAGTTTCTTGTTACTGGGGATTTTCAATTCCCTAGATATCTGTCGGAGGAAATCAAAAAAAGAATAGACAAGGCAAGAGAAGCTTTCACTGCAACTGGAAATACATGGAAATATTAAAAATTCAAGTACTAAAAAATAAAATCTTCAGCTCAAAGCTAAGACAATCCTATTGTATGGCTCTGAAGCATGGAGAAAGAAAGCCATACACACGCACACACGAAACAATCTAGAAATTACAGACGTTCATAAATATGTGCTTGCTTAGAATAGAAGGATTGAAATAGTATGACAAGGTCACCAGCAATGTTCGACCGTACGTATGATACGTATTGTATTTTTGACGATAAAATACGTTGATATATGCTTATGGTAAAACTTCCGTACGTTGAAATACGTTCCATCATTGCATCAAATGTTTCAAAACCTGAAAATGTATTTCCACTTGAAAGATGTTATGCTGTCCTACAGAAGCTAGACAGCTAAAACTAAAAGCAGTTTAATTTACTTATGTTTATTCTAATATCAAGCATAAATAACAGAAGCAACAAGACGTTTCATTACAAAAATGGGCATATAAACTTTTCTGCTGTGACCATCGGCTAATTATGCGCCAATTACGTTATTTCTCTATATACCTATGGAAAGCGCCCCATGTCAAACTTACGCATGTTAATTTAACGTAATATGCGCGTTTTTTCTACATAAAATACTTATAATACGCGTCTTTTATTCTCAGACTTAACATTCGTTCGAACAATGGTCACCAGTGTGGAACTGATGACAAGAATCAGACAAGTGCTAGTGGAACAAGAGATGAGAAGAAGACGCTTTCGATGGATAGGACACACATTGAGGAAACTATTTGATAGCATTATCAGGTCGTCTTTGTTCTGGAATTGCCATGGCGAGAGAAGCAGTGGTAGACTGAAAAAAAAAAAAACGCATGAAAAAGAAAACTGGAGACATAAATGTAAATGATGAAGGAAACTTGTAAAAAACCCTGAGCTGACGGCACGTGACACGACCACGTGGCGTACGTTTGTTGAAGACCTATGCCCCCTTTGGGAGCTTAAAGTTAATGAATGAAAATAAAAATGGGTGGCACGAAATAGCATTAGTACTTTGCTCATGGACCGCAAGGAATTTACCGAAAAGTGCTTCATTAAAAGCTCTGGTGACACAGCGACTGGCCTTAAAGCCGATAGAGGATTTGATATTGCTGTGAACAAATAATTTATCAACAAATTAATTTTTGCCGAACATGGACCGAACTGTAGCTGTACTAAAAAAAACCATTGGAACCAGCAGGAACGCTTGCGGCAGGGGAGGAAGGATTAAAAAAAAAGCACATTTACATGCTAACCTTTCAAAAGGTACATCATACAGAGATATAAAAGACAGTTCACCAGTGTCAAGAAAATGACAGGTCTGAAGAATCGTGAAGTTTAGTTGGAATACATTTCATTACTTTGCCTGTAAGTTTAGATCCCGAAAAGGGAGCAAATAATAGCAAAACTGAAGCTTATCGTACCGGGAAACTAAGGCGGGTGTGGCATGTAGAAACGTAAAACCACGAAAAAACGTCAACACTTAATTGAAGGCATAAGCTCGAGGCGGAGTTGAAAGGGATTATGATTATGATACTTTGTCTTTACCTTTATCCCAGTATTACTTTTACTGCAGTAATAACCACTTACAAGCCTGAATATGTGGTACGCGCGCAAGGACTTCTTGTTGTAGCGATAGAAGTGGTTCCGATGGCGTTCATCTGTCTGCTCTTGTCGGCAGTTGTCCAACTCTTGGCTCTGAGTAATTGCGCCTCCAGAGCTGGCAGCCCATATAGTGATACTCAGTGTCAGAAATACTGTGAGCGCGGACAGTGTCCAAATTTCTGCTCGTGTGGCTTCAGCAATGGTAAGTTGTATCATTGTGTTGTCCTATGCCTGTACTTGCAAATTAGGTTATTAGCACCCAGAGTCGGCCCTAGGAATTTCAGAAGGTGGTGTCAGGTCTCGTTTTGGCGCCTCCGCCTCCCCCGTGCCGTACTGTATTGTTCTCTTATGATGGTAAATTTCAGGCTAATGACTTGGATCACGTTATAATTTCCGCATTAAAAAAATAATTTCAGAGCCTCCCTCAAGACGGTGCACCGAGCGGCCGCACCGCCCAAGAGTCGGCTCTGTTAGCAGATAAGATTTAAACAACACGAAAGCAAAATGAATCAAATAATGAATGCTTATAGTGTAGAGCTGCAATACTGCACCGCTGTCGACTGGTTTGTTGCTCTTTTCTTTCATGACAATCTCGATATCTGCCAAAGAAAGCTCTGCACACATTGTCACACACCTCTTTAGCAGATCTCGGCTTTTGATAGTCATCCACCGCTATAATTAAATAATTCACAATTTATAAAAGCTGCAGACCCGGACAGCAATTTGTTGGGGGCAGGAAATATTTCGAGGTAAGAAAACTTATTGTGCAGTTAGTAGTTAATTGAAAACAGTCTGTAGCTGTAGTTTGGTTAGTCGTTGAGTTTATTTATCCACCGCGATAACATAGTTTGTTTGTTTCTTTGTTTTTCTAAACTTATTAATAAGAAAGATTAAGGGGTTTGAAGTGTAAAAGGGAGATCTCGAGAAGGCTTTAATGAAAATCAAGGATAATGTCATTGTCTCAACATTTCTGCGTGTGAGTGTTGTAGACTTATGTTCCGGAGGGAGTTAAGCTTGATTGTAATTTTGTTATATGAGGTTACAAAGTGAACTGAGATCACTTTAGACTGTTTGTCGTATATTTTCGATAGAGTAATTAAGATCACTTTTGGTCCCTCTTGAATAGGACTGAATAGGACTAGAACAGGTGATAGCTCAGTGGGAGATAAGGTAAAGAAATAGAATTTCACAAGTAAAATGGTGAAAGGTAAAATCTGTCCCTGGATTTGATAGATAATCAAACCCGCCTATCGATTACGACTGAGAGTTCAGATCAGACAGTTTCCTATAAATATATATATTGATAAATTTAACCACTCACATATACACACACAGAGATAAGTGACGACGATTAGACGCACGTACATGAAAACTATATCTATGAAATAGGGATCTTTTTGAACAAGCTGACCGCCACACGTAGATAAAATGTATGTAAATTTTTATTTATCATTTAAAAAAAAAACTTTACATCGACAATTCATTCATTTATAACCCTCCACTCCCAAAGGAGCATAGGCCTTCAACAAACACATGCCAAGTCCTCCTGTCACGTGCCAGCAACTCAAGTTCTTTCCATGTTCTCCTCATCATTTTCACCTCTGTTTCCAACTCTCTTCTCCATGTACTTCTTGGTCTTCCTCTGCCTCTCTTGCCCTGGGGGTTCCAGAACAAGGACTGCCCTGTAATGCTATCAACAGGTTTCCTCAGTGTGTGTCCTATCCATCGCCATCGTCTTCTTCTCATCTCTTGTTCCACTGGCACTTGTCCAGTTCTTGTCATCAATTCCACATTGGTAACCTTGTCATACCATTTTAATCCCTCTATTCTACGCAAGCACCCATTTATGAAAGTCTGTAGCTTTTTGGTTGTTGTCTTTGTTGTTCTCCATGTCTCCGAGCCATACAATAGGACTGACTTCACATTTGAGTTGAAGATTCTTATTTTCGTGTTGGATCCTATTTCTCTTGATCTCCATATATTTCCCAATGCAATGAAAGCTCCTCTTGCCTTTTGTATTCTTATTTTGATATCGCTGTCTGTCCCTCCAACTTTATCTATATTACTGCCAAGATATGTGTATGATTCTACATCTTGTATTGGTGTTTCTTCAAGTTCAACCCTGTTTTCATTACCTGCATTTATTCGCATTATTTTTGTCTTTTCCCTGTGTATTTTCAGACCCAATTGCTGTGACCTCTCATCGAGTATTTTCAATTTGTCCTGCATCTGATTACGGTTATGGGACAGGAGAGCCAAGTCATCAGCAAAATCCAGATCATCCAACTGCTTAGTCAGAGTCCACTGGATTCCATTTCTGTTGTGTGTTGTCGATGATCTCATAACCCAATCTATTGCCAGCAAGAAAAGAAATGGAGACAAGAGGCATCCCTGTCGCACTCCTGTTCTTATCCCAAATGGTTCTGTAAGCTGTCCTTCATGAAGAACTTGTCCATATTTGTTGAAGTTTTTTGTGGTTTAAATTTTTTTTTTTTACAGGATGGGGTAACCGGCCCCATGCCCAACCCTCCTTAGTCGCCTTCTACGACATGCTTGGCAGGGGACAGTGTTACTATTCTTTGCTCCCCTTTCGGGCCCCGGTAACACACGGGTGTACATCGACAATATTGAATATCAAATTAAATACACTAAAACATAGGTTAAGAATTAATTAAAGAGATAGACTCATAGGTGTAATCCTTTCCCCCTCTGTTGCCAAGATCCCGTTATAAGAGAAGATATAGCCCAAAGAGTCACAGATTTATACGCTATGGTCCAAGATTTCCTTCTCTCAGTAAAGAACAGAGTTTATATTCTACGAGGAAACAGCATTCGCAAAAACTTGCATACAAGAGAAAATACAAAGTTATTACATTGGTTATATCATAAACAAATTATTCATCCCTGTTATTCTCTCGCTCTGACAACCTGTGATCACAGAAACAAGCACTCTCTTACCTAATCGTTGCCTTTCATAACATCTGGAACAATTGTTAAGTCACTCACAGACCATCCCAGACTTGAGTTTACTGGCGAACCAAGCCCCAATTTCTCCAAAGACTAATTAATCAAATGTTGGGAAACGCTTGCTTCACGGTTGTAAGTAGGATGCTGATGAATGTCACTTCAATTTTTGTCCAGTTAGGAAAATACTTGATATCAAATGTTCACAGGGTACATTAGCTTGGAATCTTCAATCGTTAAATTGAGTGTCAGGTACATAAATCGGTTTAGGATAAATCTCCTTCACAACACAATGGTCGTTCTATGGGTAATGTCAATGTTATTTTAGTCGCCACCACAGGCGAAGTATATATGAACTTGAGAAAGAAATCTGGATATTCTATAAGTCCAGTATCATTTATTCTTAATATTACTTTTGGGCCGGTACTCTGTCTTTTTTCTGGGTGTAAAACACGAGGCCAGACAGGTCACTTGCAAAACCCGGTAATTATATTCAGAATGTTCTTTAAACTTGACAACACCAAATATCTAAAGAAAGATCAAATAAAATCAGAATTACATGCATGTACAATTAACAGAATACATGTGCCCTCCCCCTTATTGAGAAACAGAACCCAGCAAGTTAATAACCCCAAAGGTCAACGGTTAGCACTATGTTACAGCATATACAGTAAAGAAAAGAACAAAGTTCCTACTAAAGCTATCCAGTAAAGTAAACAATATTTAAGCGGAATCCAGATAATATAATTTCTCTGTAACAAAGAATATATTCACTCTATGACATACGTGGCCACTCACTCGCTCTTCTTACCTACTCTTGGTGAAAAAAATCTCTTGGACATACAATTCCTGAATATATAATTTCCAGTGTTTTTATCTTCCAAATTGGCCCCAGTCCCTCTTTAGATAATTAAATTTTATAAGGGGGACGCCTAATTTGGTGGTTGATCCTGGATAGACAAATGTCACCTCGAATAGTTAATGTAGAAAAAAACCGAGATCTTGTGTTCACAGTAGAAAATACTTCCAGTATAGGGAAACATCTGGTTGCTTAAAAAAACACAGTTATTTATGATGGTGATGGTAAATCCTATCGGCTGGCTCTGGGGTGAGTGCCGATTTTGAAACAGCGTAACGTGCTGGAAAAATCCGCTGATACGACTGTCAAAAGTCAGATAGTAATGTTATTTGTGTTACGCCACAGTGGGCTGATAAAATTGAAAGAATATCTATGTATTGGTAAGTCCAGTTAACTTTACTATTTAAAATGTTACTAGTCTCTTTGGCCAATCCTGTTCACAAATGAACTTGGGGACACGTAAGCCAAGAAAAAGACAACATTCACCAATCAGTAAATGAAGAAAAGGACCAAAATAGACCGCTGGCCACTTTTGATCAAGTCTGCTAGAAATAAACGGGACATTTATGAAACACAATGCTACTATTCTATATATACACGGACGGGGATAAGACGATCTCTTTCCCACTCCGTCAGTCCTGATTAAAGTTAAAAAGGCACACGGTGACTTTATTTACAACTAAACGGTCAGCTTTTCGCCCGCTCTGCCCTTTCAGGTCGGACGAAGGTATGCACCCTTCTCGCCCCTCTGCACGCGCGTTAACAATCAGCTCACAATGTCAATTATTTTTTAATTATCCATACGCGCACTTAACAAATATCTCCTGTCGTTAATAGCTATTAGATTGTCGGCGTCTGTTTGTTATCGTATGGTATTAAATCATAGTCACTTATAATAACTACACAAAATGAAATAAACGTGAATTCTTTTCTGCCATTTATCAGTCGTGCCTAGTGTATTAATTAGTCACTAAACGTCTCTTCTTGTGTGAGGAAGCCGGTGGTAAAATTATCATTAAACTGAAGAACTGGCCAAAAAAAATATCTGTGCGTTATTATTTTACTGATCTTAATGCTACAAAATCACAGTGAAATATAATGGTAAAACTTTAACACTTTAACGCTTAAGCACAAATTTCTATTACCAGAAAAATCCGAATGAAATCCTCACGAAATGCTATTAACGCATCTTCCACAATGATTCTAGACTACGTGTTTAGACCATCCGAAAAATTCTGAGCGAAAACTGATATCTGGTTTTGGAAGCCCCAGTTTATATATCATCATGTTATTATGATCTCTAGAGGATGTTAATTTTCACACTCTTTTGCATAGCAGAAAATCATAAACCTACGTTCCAAAGATAAAAGGTGTCCACGGTCGCTCTGTCGGCGTTGCTAATCGACAACAGAGACTTAAAACCGTGTAACGGGTTTCTTCCGAGATTTAGCCCGCTTCTGGAGATCAAAGCGTTAACTTCCCCTGAGTGTACGAACATCAAAGGGTCCTCGGAAAAATATTTCTGCTTGAGCGTTTCACTTCAAAAGGTCCGGTGTTGTTCACGCGCTGTCTGTCTGATATCCGATGATTTACAGATCAGCTCGCGTGAGAAACTCAGGTAAACAAACGTGGTTTTCTCCCTGTTATGACTGGCAGGTCACGGAAGTTGGTAAACAACTTCGTTTGTTCACGTCTAAAGGAAAAGAGACGTGGGTTAAAAAAGAGTAAACGCATGCTGTCAATGCATGGCTGTGCTAACGAATCATAGAACGCCAACGAGGTCACGAAAGACTGTCAGATACTGTAGGCTATATTTCCATTATACGTCACAGTGACTATCGTGGTAGTGCCTTTTAGGTAGATTCACTTCAGACTGGGTGCTCTGGTACCTATCATCAAATAGTACCACCTGCTCAAGAGCTTTGGCCAAATTCTCAGCCAGGAACATTCTCATGTCAGGGGTGAGCGAGTCCTTAAACTGCTCCACGAGAATCATCTCCTTTCAGCCCTTCAAAAGATTCAGCAAAGGTGCTGAGAGATCCCCAGTTCTCCAAGTACGTTTCTAGTCTGGTAGCAAACTGTCGAAAAGATTCATCTTTGTCTTTACGCCTCTTGGAATTTACCACGAAAGGTCTCTGCGTTAAGCATGAAACGCTAAGCAAAGCTTTCTTCAACATATCGTAGTTGTTTTGTTCTTCCGTAAGCATATTGAGAAACACATTATAAGCAGATCCGCTAAGACTCTGGAATAGTTTCATGTTGTATCTCTCCCTCTCCAAGCCATATGTAGCTGCTAAGGATTCAAACCTTAAGAGATAGATGTCAATTTCTTCTGAAGCCTCATGATAGACATCTAGTTGGAAGGATACTGCACTGAGTGCCACCACCTGAGTGGTGTTTCCTCCCTCGCTATTTTGAGAACTGCCAGACCCGCCATTGTTAGAACTAGAATCCACTCTTCTTCCTTCGATTTCCAATTCCTTCATTCTAATAGCGTGGGCTCTGTCGTCCTGTTCCTTTCTTTCTGCTCTATTGGCCTGTTTCTTCTTTTCTGTTCTATCGGCCTATTCCTTCTTTATGCTCTCTCCTGTTCCTTTTCCGCTCTTTCGGCCTGTTCCTTCTCCTTCGCGAATGCCCTTTCGGCCTGTTCCTTCTTTTCTGCTCTATCGGTCTATTCCTTCTTTATGCTCTCTCCTGTTCCTTTTCCGCTCTTTCGGCCTGTTCCTTCTCCTTCGCGAATGCCCTTTCGGCCTGTTCCTTCTTTTCTTGGAATGCCCTCTCCTTTTCTCTCTCTGCGGCTTCGTGTTCTTCTTTGGTTTTTTCGTGCTCTCTGGCCAGTTTTCTTTCCTGGCGTTCCACGGCTTTCTCTTCACGGAGTGCGGCCTTCTCTGCCTTCATCCTGTCTTTTTCCTCTTTATCTCTTTCTTTATGTTCTCTCACCGAAGTAAACACGAAGTCATAAAGTTCTTTGCCTGAAAACCCTAGTTGGCGGCCTAGATTAAGATAAAAAGCATGGAGGTTTTGGGACTCTGCTATTCTGAGCGAAAAGTCTGTTTACAAACCTGCACAAGATAACAACGGCAATTTAACTAGAAAATCACAAATGTACAACACTGATTAGCCGCACCAAGCGAACTTCTTATTTCTGTAACATTAACTTTAGTTTACATGAAATTTTGTTTCTTTCAATTATTCTTTACAAAGTTATTTTTACTTTTATTTATACATACAATGAATGCTAAGTCTTACTATAACACACTCTCTTGACACTATTATTTCAGTCAATCTGAAATTTATGTCAGTCGTCTAGGGGAATTATTAGACAGGTTCTATAATCCCGGACGAGCCCCCAATTGTGACGGTATTGCCTCCCCTGCTTTGCTGTAGTGGTCCAGCAGTGGCCAAAACTCAAGAGTATCTATTATAGGCGTCAATTGAGTCTATTTCTAAACAAGATTACGCTTGGCAGAAAAGTAGATAGAACAGTAGTAAAGCTTCTATCACATGGGAGTCTTCATAAGATATTCAGATAAGCGAAAACGTTTGCTGGCTTTTGCTGAGCACGTTAATTCTATATGTCACGTGCTTTGTATTATGAGTGTGTCGTGTGTAGATAGTAAACAACATTAGGGGTATGAATAACACGACGCCACTTGTACAGCTCCATGACATTTAATAGAACATTCACGTAAGTCCTGAACATCAATAATATCATCACGCATGCATAACATCACACTCAGGCTGACACTGTCTGTGGGAAATAACTCCTAACAATACTTCCACGGACTGGCTGACCGTCCACACACTAACAGTACACACAACACGTTTCTATATGCGGCATTCAATCCTCGCACGAATCCATTCACCATACAGGTGTAAATCACTTATCCCAAGTGACTGGCGGCATGCAACATCGCCATATAAATACTACTCCAATATAGCTACAAGGCGGACAATACTCAACGCCTTACTCCACTGTAGCTCCAAAGGCGGGACCAACTCGTCGCCTTAATATGTTCTCCACGAACACTCCTAAAGTTCCTCCAGAACACTCCTAGGAAGACGTCGCCTATACAACAATATGTCAGACATAATCACAATATTCATAATCACTATATCATTATCTCAACTGTCACATAAGACGAGCACCCAGCTCGATCACAAATCACAGCCTCAAGCACACAGCTTGGCTATCCAACCCAGACTCTCCCCAGTCACATCCGGGTACTCTCTCAGCCACCCAGACTTGTTCACCAAACACGATTTCTCCATGCGCACGCCCCAAGTCACCACATACTGACATGAAGCCAGACATAAACTCAATCCCTGAGTTAAACTTAAATATTGACAACCTCAGTGACCCTTACTTCCACTCACTCCATCATCCACCCATGAAACTGCTCTGTGACATCTACCCTCCTCTCCAGATGGAAAACGGAGTTTTGCACCAACGAATTGGGCACATACCACAGAATGCATCATGTATCAACTCGTGATGGAATACAAACATATCTCACTGAAGAAGTTGTCAAATTTCTGTGACTGGATTATTTACACAAAGCTACAATGGGTGAGTCTCACTCTAACCCATACCACAGTTCTCTATAATGCTTCCTACTCACATGAAGCAAATGCTTATAATAATAATAATGTCCTACCCTTTCACCAAAATGAAACAAATGATATAGTTGTATGCAATTACATCAGTCTTGAAAAGTTCTTGCACAACTATCAGTTATTTATCCTTATCAAAATACATCACAGAAAAAAAAAAATCATCAACAATTTCTTATGATATCTGTTACAAAAATGTTCTACATGTCATTGTGAAAAATGTTAAGTTTCATACACCGCAGTACCTTAGGTACACTACAAGAATTAAAATTTAAACAACAAACCATGATGCTGTATCACACTGCATCATTATGTAGTATAACACAACCCAAAAAACGTATAACAACCCAAGATGTCATATTTATAACGTAAATCCTATAACATTTAACGCATTTCATTATTCAAAGAATAATCCACAATTTTTAACAAGGTTTCAGTGAATGGTGTAATTTACTTACTATTCAGCACCAAAGCTTTTACTTCTTCCTAATCCATTCTTAAAAGATCTAATTTCCTTCACAATGATCAGTTTAATTCACAAAGATAAATCTAATAATTCTTCTCATATTCCTTAAGTTCTCCAATCCAAAATTTTGCTTGGTCAAAATTGTATCTGTGGAGTTCTAGCAGATACTGATAACTCTTGCTCCACTGCTTCCTAAATTTCTACCATTATGCTCATCTATAGCATGTTTATTCCCGCTTCTTGATTCTATTTGGAAAACAATGTTGATACCCACATTCTTATAACTCATTGTAATCCTTTCAGACAGAGGCATATCCCAATAGTCTCATACATTACAATTTCAACACATGCTATACCAATTGTTATTACTAAGGGCAATGATTTAATCAAAAATGTCATGCATTAAGCCATGACTGCATAAGTGTTGATACCCACAACTAATTACCATGAGACAGTTTGTCATTTAAGCACACTGCCGATGCTTTACCCTCAAAAACCACAACAATGTGCAATGCATGTAGTCAAATATCATGATCACAACAAATCAAACTGTCAACATTTCAAAATGCAATATCATTTGAACTATATAACTAAGTACATCAGCCCAAAAAAATATTGCTCTCTGGCATCTGGTACTCTGCAAAGATCATCAAGGTATGAAATAACTGCTTAAAACAATTTATTCTGTAGACCCTCTCAGCAACTTGATGTCCGATCACCATGTCAAGACACTGTCAGTGGTGGCCTAAAGTACAATACGTAGTGCCAACCCAAGGCTTATCTATCCCACGGATACCTAAATTCTGGAAATAAAACAATGGTCCAGATTAGGAAAGCAAATTTGACCAATTTCCAAAATGCATTCTTTCCTTTCATGCAACATTATACTCCACTGTCCATACCACTCACACATTCTCTTCTGTGGTAAACATATATAATTAATGGACAGGGACATAAGCTCAGAGATAAATTTAACATAGCATGATCTTAAACCCACTTATTGTGTCTTGACTACCAGGGTAATAAATTTCCAATTCCCATAATCAGTCACCAATAGCACTGTCTTCCCATCAGCTCTCAACTATCTTACACATAACGTGTGACACACTATCTAACACATCTCTTGCCAGCACACAAGCAACTTCATCAATTATCACCACCAAGATCACAACAAAATCTCCAGATAACACAAGATCTTCAATAATGTGAAGAGATCATTTATGCTCCACTTATCTGGTGGTAATGTTTTGATGGCATTAAACATCAACAACTTCACTGGCTCTTTACTTTTTGCTACACTTTTGCCTTTGAAATTGTTAGCTAGTAATAACTCTAACTGTGCTGTAATTCCAGCACCTTCTCCCTTGAGACCATCTATTACTGTCTTCCAAACCTCTTTCTTAGCAGTTTCAGTAGCTTCCGTTACTGCTACTTTGGCTACAGATGCAGTATGCCCTATCTTAGCCTTTTTGTAATGAAGTTCTGCATCTTCTGGTACCTTCTCTAAATCAGACAGATCTGAATCAGACGTAGTCTCGTGTTGCTCCTTACTTACTTACTTACTTAGTCGTTCCCCTTCTACCGTGAGGTGTAGAGGTTTGGAAGAGAGAGCGCCAGACTATCCTATCGGCTGTCTTCCTCTTGGCCTGGTTCCATTCTAGTCCTCGATCCTTCAAAGATTGTCTAATGTTGTCCTCCCAGCGGACTCTGGGTCGTCCTCTGGGTCTGGATCCTTGGCTCTTTGTTTCCCATGCTTGTCGTGGTATCCGATCTTCTCCCATTCTGCAGACATGGCCAAACCATCTTAATTGGGACTGTTCTACTTGGGTCTGCAGGGGGTAGGATTTAAGGCCTTGACGTATCGTCTGGTTGCGTACCATGTCTCTTCTTGTTACTTCAACCACCTTCCTCAGATACCTCATTTCTGAGGTTTGGATCTGGCTTTTATGGGTTGTAGTCATTGCCCATGACTCGCATCCATATGTCAAGACTGGGACATAGGTGGAGCGGTATACAGCCATCTTCGTTTTCTTACCAACCTCTCTCTTGCTGAGGAATCCTCGATTTATGGCCTGAAAAAGTCTCCCAGCTGCTGCTTTTCGAGTGGCCAACTCTTCTTTGATGCCTCCCTTTCGGTCTATAATAGCTCCGAGGTATTTAAAGTGGTCGACCTGCTCCAGGACCTGTTCTCCCAGCTTAATCTGATGTTTTCTTTCTTCTCGTGATATCACCATGGATTTTGTTTTAGAGCTGCTTATGACCATCCCTCTCTTCTCCAGCTCTTCCTTCCAGACTTGCAGGTTGGATTGGAGATGTGCCTCTGATTTAGCAATCAGGGCAACATCATCAGCAAATGCCAGCTCCGAAATATAGACCTGTCTCATCTTCCAGTACCCCACTGAATACTTTCTTGTTCTCTCCTTACATGCCTTGATGACATCGTCCATAAGGAGTATGAAGAGGTAAGGTGATAGGATATCACCTTGTCTTACACCAGTGGTGGTCCTGAACTCTTCTGACTTATGGTTTGCTGTCCTCACATAATTTCTGCAAGACTTGTAGAAGCTCTGTATAGCATGAATCAGAGGTGCTGGAATATTCTTCCTTGCCAAACAGTCCCAAAGTTTGCTCCAGGGGACCCTGTCAAACGCCTTTTCCAGATCTATGAAACAAAGATGGATCTCACTCTTATACTCAAGGGCCTTTTCACTCAGCTGTCTGAGTGTGAAGATTAGGTCTTGAGTACTTCGGTTTGCTCGGAATCCGCACTGGACCTCATCCAATTGTGGCTCAGCTAGGCGTCGGAGTCTCTGCTCTAGGATTCTAGAGTAGATTTTACCAGGGACACTGAGAAGGGATATGCCTCTATGGTTTCCACACTGTCGATTGTCACCCTTTTTGAAAATTGGTGTTATGATGGCAATCTCCCAATCCTTTGGTATGGTCTTGTTGTACCACGCTGCCTGTAAAACCCTTAAGAGTAATAGGTCGCCTGATGCTCCCATGAACTTAACCATTTCTGGTGTTATACCATCATGCCCTGCTGCTTTGCCCATCTTGATTTTCTCCAGTGCTGCCTTCAGTTCTTCCATCTTTATGTCATCTTCACCATCATTGGTTTTCTCTTCTGTGCTAGTGTTTATCATTTCTGATGCTTCACCATGCTCACCATCCAGGAGTTCTGAGAAATATTCTTTCCATCTTCCCATTACTTCCTTCGGGGCAGTAAGCAATTTGCCTTGCTTGTCCTTTATAAATTTGAGAGGGCATTGTTTTTCCTTCCTCATGTTCTTTAGGGTCTTATAGAACAATTTCTGGTTTTCTTGTGCATCTTTTTCTAGCTTTTCTCCAAATTCTTCCCAGGACTTCTGTTTTGCTGCTAGCACTTTGTTCTTTGCTTCTGTTCTGAGTGTCACATATTCTCTATATTTTTCCATTTGTCCTGTTGTGTTTTTAGCTCCTAAGTATTGTTTCCATGCCATTTTCTTCTCTCTTATTTTCTCTTTGACTTCCTCTGTCCACCAAGGTGTCCTCTTTCTCTTGTTCCCAAGTCGGACTTCACCGCATGCTTCTGCAGCAGCTGTCTTTATGATATCCTTGAATTTAATCCAGAGGGTTTCCAAGTCATCAGGTCGTTCTTCTGTGTTGCTCACCGCTGCAGCAATAAGCCCCTGATATCTGGTCTTAATTTCTGGCTCTCTCAGCTTGTAGGTCCTAATGCTCATTTCTCCTGCTCGTTTACTTGGTTTCTTGCGTGATGTTGGGCAGTTCCTAGGCTGAGCAACTCTTTCAGTTGTTCTTTTGATTGTTAGCAGGTAGTGATCACTTCCAATCTCTGGCCCCCTCCAGACTCTAGCATCTCGGACATATTTGAATGAGCTTCTCCGAACAATGGCATAGTCGATCACTGACTTCTCATTCTTTGTTGGTTCACATCTAGTGTATGCATGTATGCGCTTATGGGGGAACTTTGTGTTTGTAATGATCAGATTCTGCTCACTGCAGAATCTAAGGAGTCGCTTTCCATTGTCATTGAGAGTATCTTCTCCATATCTTCCGATAACTCCACCCCATCTAGCATGGTCATTTCCAACTCTGGCATTAAAATCTCCGAGCATGATAACTTCATCTAGGCAGTCATCCACTGTCCTTTGAAGCAGCTCGAAGAATTCCTCCTTGACCTCTGCTCTCTCATCCTCATTTGGCCCATACACTATGACCAGGTTGACTATGGTTTCTCCTTCTTTTAGTTTAACAACAATAATGCGCTCCGAGACAAAGTTCCATCCCTTGATACTATCTTTTTGATTTTGGGCCACAATGCAACCCACGCCCCCTTTAGCTCTTTCAGACATGGGTACACCACTGTAGAGCAGCGTGTTGCCATCGAGATCCATGACTCCTTGTCCTTTTTTCTTTGTTTCCGTTATAGCCAGGATTTCTAGTTTTGCTTTCCTCATCTCTTCCACCAGCTCCTCTTCCTTCCCATTTATACTTCTTGTGTTCCAAGTTCCATAAGTCGTAGTCCGTTCCAGTTTGTCGCCTTTAGAATCAGTCCAGTCTTCTCTCTTGTGTTGCTAGTAATCGTGATTTAAAGCAAACAGGTGATTGGCCTGTTGTGCCTTTGCATGGTGGAGGGGCTGCCTCCTTACGGCCTCCATGCAGGCCGCCCTCCTCCTTTTTCATCCGGGCTTGGGACCGGCATTGGCGGAGTTTCGTGTTGCTCCTGCTTAGATTTAACTTGATCTTTTAATGCTTTGGCCTGTTGCTCTAATCTTTGTCTTCCAACCTTAAATTGCTCTTCTAGTGCTTGAACTTTATTAAAGAAACTGTTGGTTAAAGCATTAGCTATCTCCATCCTTTGAGACAACAGGACCCTGCAATGTTGTTCTTTAGCTTGAGTATTACCTTTATACTCAGCTACTATCATGTTCCTATCCACCTTGAATTCATCCAGTATTCTTTGATTACCATCTCTGTACTCCTTTATCAACATCTGCTCAACAGTCTTGAATCTTCCTTCTAATATTGTACACTTTTCCTCTAAGGTTCCCTCCTCCTGAATCAATTTGTCTATCTTTAACTGATCTTTGTCACACCAAAACCCCATTTTTGGCAAAACAACTTCTTAGGATGCATCATATGTTTCATCATGCATAGGCATTGACACTCCCTTTGTTGTCACATAGACTTTTGTAGAAATTTGTGCCTTCTCACTAACACCCCTTTGGATTCCTGCTATAGGACATAAGTTATCTTTTCTCTTCACTGAATCATCACTGATCATAGTCTTCTTCAGTGGTACATCTACAGTCATGTTGGACAATTTACCAACTGAGGCTGAAGTATCTTCATGATGGTTATCTGATTGTACAGTAATACCTTTCCTCTCAGTCTGAACAGAACCACTCCTTGTTTCAGTTTTAACCATGTCTTCTGCTACATTAGTCTTCCTTTTGAGATTCAGTTTTGGTCTCTCCCTATATTCTGGCTGTACAGTAGTCTCGAAGGTACTCTTCAATTTTAAACAGTAAACTTTCACACTATCTCTATTTTTTACTTTTATACGAGAGTCATACACCTCATAGGTATCACCAATCGTTATTGCCAACGCCAACTCTCGCAAAGCTATCCTTCTTCTTCTGTTTTCACATGTTCTACTGCACTCTTGCATAGGCTCATCGCATGATGATGATGAAAATGAATCATCCATAGATCCAGTAGAATTCCCCATGTCTAAATCTCTTTGGTGGTTGCTAAAGCTATTGGAATCCCGGACAACACTATTTAATGAAAGTAGTAACACTAAGAACTCTTACTACAATAGCACACTACACTAATGAAGTAGTGAATACTTAAATAAACAATTAATAATGCCAAACCTAAAGCACTCACTCTCAATACTCCAATATATAGTTATGCATACAACAAAAGAATCTACTGACATTCAGGAAGACAAGATGAAGTATGATGATGATGAAATACTCTACAATTACAAGAAAGACAAACAATAACTCACAGGCGGGGGGATAACAGATGATAGCTAAAGAAAAGTAGATTTAGATGTATACTACCACACCTGGAAAAAAACAAGCACAATGGAACTGTAAAATAAATATATTTACAAGATAGAAGAAAAGACACTAGAAAACCCCATATAAACATCACATGAGAGAAAAATAATTTACATGACAATGAATATACAAACAAGACTTGAACAGCTAACACCAATAAATGTTCAAATAATTCCACGGGGCACTTGACACCGAGTCTCTCCAAGACCGGGCCTCCCATACACTGGAATTAATTTTACAAAAACCTAGAGAGTAGATTAATACCAATTCCTTCCGAGAAAGAAAGACGTATTAATCTCACAAAAATATAGCCAAAAATAAACGCAACGAATACAAACACTGCAACAATGAATGACCACCAGGAAAGTTTTGAGTGGTATGTAAACAAAAAAGTTTTTGCCGCAAGAAAAAAAAAAACTTATCTTTGAAGTAGTGTCTTGAATAGCCGATCCAATCAAGATGTTGAAAGACTGCAATAATAGTATCAGAAGTACTGGGCGACAGCACTCCAGCTCACTGACACAGATTCTGAATAAAAAGAAACAGAAAACTATTAACATCTAACCAAATCTATAATATAAACATTAAAGTAGGCCTATACACTAACACTGCACATAACTAATAGTAATGTAAAATATGTTTACAACAATAATTACTAAATAAAAGTAAATATACACTATTTAACTAAACTACTTAAAGAAGAAAAGTATCTATCCTAATATTCTACAAAATAACACAATACATCTGAAAAAGAAACAACAAATATTATATTCATAATATCAAAGAACAACTTCAACACACTCAGCACAGCACAGAAAACAAAAACTAATAACAACAGACCCGCAGGAAAGAAGTAAACAGACGAAAACAAACTGCGCAGACCAAATGAAAACACACCTCACAAAGAAATTTACACAGACAATAACAACAGACAACTAAAAGCACAAGCAATCCATACTAATTTATAAAAATAATACGTATCTTATAGTATTGAAGCTGCTTGAAGATCTTATACTGCGTTGTCAGATCCGTAGAAATGATATCTAGTGGTCACGATGATGATGTAACAGCCACATGTTTACAGCACCAAGACAGTCAAACGTAGAAGATTACACATTACAAACTGGAAGCCAGCACAGTACTTGAAAGATCGCTCGTCCGTGACGTCACAAATCAGTTCTAGGCCTAGCAGACTGTAGTTTCCTCACCAGTGAGCGACTGAATGCAGCAGTCAGTAGTAACACGCCTGACCCACTTGCAGGACGAAAGGTCAGCATACACGATCACACATGTCAACACAGAATGCTCCCTATGCTTGATCCGATGTGACTGAAAATTTACAGCTTAACTGTAACTGTTCTCCGATAATACTCGGTTACTTTGCAATCTGTCTCTCTTTCCGAAATATTTTAGTACAGACAGGAAGTCGCACGAGAGGTCATGAACTCTTACCCCGTGCAACGTCAGTATCGGTGTAACTGCTGTAAAATATCCCGCTTGCCAATTCTGTAATTACTGTAAAATAAACTTGAAAAAACTGCTACCGTGCTCCTTTAAACTTGATTTGAATACAAAGCTTGACATGCAGTTCTCAGACAGGTCAGTCCTCAGCTGTTTTGTCAATCATCTTTATAATTTGACGTTTATAATTTTGCGTGAATTACTCTGTGATTTCTAAATTGCAGCACCGTATCAGACAAACGATGGTGTGAAGTGGGGGTTGGTTGATTTTCTAAAAAAGCTGCCCCAGGTTTCCAAAATACTCTTTTTGCGAGCTCCCCAAGTTGTCACGTGCTCTGTATTATGAGTGTGTCGTGTGTAGATAGTAAACAACATTAGGGGTATGAATAACACGACGCCACTTGTACAGCTCCATGACATTTAATAGAACATTCACGTAAGTCCTGAACATCAATAATATCGTCACGCATGCATAACATCACACTCAGGCTGACACTGCCTGTGGGAAATAACTCCTAACAATACTTCCACGGACTGGCTGACCGTCCACACACTAACAGTACACACAACACGTTTCTATATGCGGCATTCAATCCTCGCACGAATCCATTCACCATACAGGTGTAAATCACTTATCCCAAGTGACTGGCGGCATGCAACATCGCCATATAAATACTACTCCAATATAGCTACAAGGCGGACAATACTCAACGCCTTACTCCACTGTAGCTCCAAAGGCGGGACCAACTCGTCACCTTATATGTTCTCCACGAACACTCCTAAAGTTCCCCCAGAACACTCCTAGGAAGACGTCGCCTATACAACAATATGTCAGACATAATCACAATATTCATAATCACTATATCATTATCTCAACTGTCACATAAGACGAGCACCCAGCTCGATCACAAATCACAGCCTCAAGCACACAGCTTGGCTATCCAACCCAGACTCTCCGGGTACTCTCTCAGCCACACAGACTTGTTCACCAAACACGATTTCTCCATGCGCACGCCCCAAGTCACCACATACTGACATGAAGCCAGACATAAACTCAATCCCTGAGTTAAACTTAAATATTGACAACCTCAGTGACCCTTACTTCCACTCACTCCATCATCCACCCATGAAACTGCTCTGTGACACTATAATATGCTGACATTTTTATGAAGAATTTAGAAATGGTTTATTCTAGCTTGTTAAGCCCTCACCGCTGAATTAATCAGTGGAATTATTAGTAATATATAAATAACTCTGTTTAGAGTGTGTGTTTAGTAACTTTGACTGAGACAAACATGTAGTACATTTAAAAGGATTAAATCGAAGTTAAATTTGTAACATTACAAATAACAAAATTTAATAATGACTTTAAGATTTAACAGTTGGAAAATAATTTGAATATTTATGAAAAGGATTTTCATCACTTAAATGGGATTTAACTGAATAAAGGAGGTCACTTTTGGCAGCGGATATTTTCACTTAGCTGCAACTGGTAGTTTCATCTCCCGCTGGGTCAGTTCCTTTCACTCTGCTCTTGCTTGTCGCTGGTCGACGTTCAGGCGCCGAACGATCCAAGAACGTCGAGGAGTAACGGCTAAGTTGGTTCTGCGTCTGTCTATAAGACCCTCTTATGATGGCGTCTCGCAAAACGTGTCCACTTCTACCTTCACTTGGTTCCAGAGATAGTACTTTCTGCTGGTACCATTAATAACTGGTAATAGAAATAGAAACGAAACGCTCTTCTGAGTATGGTGTTTTTTCCGACGCATTTATGTGCCCCCCTCTTCTATTCTACCATCCCGTGTCAGAATTTACCATCAATGAGAATTAAATTTAAGTCCTCGGGATAAAACTTCCTTTACATTTAAACTGAATAGCTTTAGCTTTACACTACATTTAAATGAAAAGGTTAAACGTAGAGATATAATGTGTTTTACATTTACATCTCCACTGTTTGAAAAGTGTTCACAATATAAATTCATTTATGTTTCATTTATATTTACACTTGTTGATAAGTTTGAAACTTCTATTAATTTAAAATGAATATTTTCACATAGACATTTACACTGGTTTAAAGCTTGAAAACTTACATTAATTTTAAAGTGAATATGTTTATAGGGACATTTACACTGCTTTCAAAATGTAAGTCTTATTCTTAGAATGTACATCATTTCTTTCATCTTTCCCTCCCTGCTCCATAGGGAACGTAGAACTACTTTATGCTTTTTTTCCTCTTTACGAAACTATCAATAAAGCAATCACCAGCCCTTGCAGTAGTGGATCATGAATCATCATTCTAGATACTGAGGTTGCCAGCCTCAAATGACTTTGACATCCAATAGCGAGTTCCTCACATTAATCTTCACATGGTAATAAATACATATATATGTTAGTTCACATGTTAGTAATAAAATATGAAATGTAAATCACAACTTACGCCAATCCTGGCTACAGACTTGTTTGCTCAAATGAATAAAAGAGACGAATCGATCTCTTACACGCGTCTGGGATGTCTTTAATTTTGCAATAGATTCCTCTCTGACTCCGTGTTTCTTCAGTTTCCTAGTCCCTGTGCTTTTTTAAAGTCTTATCTGGTTCTCCAATAAAAGGTCCGGTTAACAAAAAGGAATTATGAAGCTAGTCTTCACTCTGGCGAGGTCTGAAGTTGTCTTGGCAAGCTTGAAATTCACAGTGAGATAAAACTGCGAAAATGGTCAGGCTCTATTCCCCCTCAATGTTGTTATGAATCTAATCAGAAAGATCCAATCATATCAAACATGTCGGGTGTGGCACTTTCAAAATATTTCCTACATGGAAAAATTTTGCAAAAGGTCACGTCTTCCATATATGCTAATTTGATGTCTTGCAAACACTCTCACAAACACATTTGTAGACTCATATTGTCTAAAATATAATAAATCCAGGATTACTTTTAACCAAGTGACCGGAAGCGATTATATCACACTTCTCTGCTCACAGGTGTCTCACAGACAGTAATCTCGTTATCTGTCGTATGAGTGCGCAAACTCTATGTCTTATCTGTGATTTAAGCCGATAGTGCTGACCGATGTACGTGTTAATCTGTCGCGCTTATAACCCCAAATCTGGGTAGCGTCAAGAAAATGTGATGTATCATATAAGCGGCTCCTTGCAAATGTGATATTTATCACCTACAGGGTGCTTTGATAAAATCAAATATCTGCTACTTTGCAGAAAAATAAATAAAGAAAGAAAGAAAAGTGCGATAATTGACAGCACCTAATAAAAATCAGTACCACAAATGTACCGATACTGCCGAAGAGAACCAAAGATCGATAGAGGTCGTCTATTTCGTCACATCCATGTTGGATTGAAATAAAAGAAGGACAATTTATTATGCATGCAACAGATTCACCACTGAAACCATTGTACCTATATTAACTCCTGATTGTACAATTTTGCTGTTGATGTTGAAAAGTTCAACTGTTCAATAAACCTTGATGCATTACACAGCCCTACAAACAAAATTTTTTTTGTTGGTGCCAAACATTTTACTCTTGATTGTACATAAATGAGGCCTGCTCAATCCAAATATCACATTTACTTGTCTGTAGCAGCTCTAGTTTTTGAGATACAGACATTTTTGTATTTCATTAATACAGGGTGACCCCAAAAAAACGGGCCCGCGCGCGCACAAATAGTGCGCGCGCGGGCCCGTTTTTTTGTTTCGGGTCACCCTGTATTATTACAATATTTTCTATATAAGGCTATGTAAAAAAAAAACTATTGCTGTCTCGTCCTTTACAAAAGAAAACTGCTTGTTTACTCTCAGTTTCAGTTTTCCAAGAATCTTCCCAGAATTGCCTTTTTTAGATTTTAAGCCACTGCATGCATGTTAGTATGCTACTTATTTTATTACACTTCTAACAGAGAATGGCATCATCTTCAAGAAGAGCATGTTTTCTTTCACCGCATTTATTTTGTTATATTTGTGGGGAGTACACTTTCAAAGACGAACATAAGAAGCATATTACTGTTTTTGTGAAAAAGGCATACTTTGCTTACTGTGGTGGGGCGCTGTTTGAATATATTGTGTGTTCGTTTATTATTATTTCAGGTAAATAGCTACCCCTGTCCACAGTTGAAGTATATGTTGATTATGTTAATGTATATTTGATTGCTCCTGCTGTTGTTTCATAATAATGCTCGTTACTCTGTTACGTCCAGGGTGAAATCTCCCAACGATTATAATTTTGTTCCATACTCCACAACATACATACGATTATAGTTTTGTTCCATACTCCACATCATACATGCGGGTTCTTTAACTGACCCAATCACCAATGAGGAACTAAAACAGTCTTCCTTTTTGAAACGAACTCGACATCCTTTAATAACTTATATCCCTTGTAGCATACATAAGCGTTCGTCAAGATTAATCCTTATTTACAAAACCTCATCAATACAGTATTAATCCTATTCCAAGAGTATTCATTCTCTTGTACAAACCATATCCTTAAAGAAAGGTGAACACTTCGTAATAGGTTCCCACTGGAACTTAAATGAAAACACAGCCAAAAACAGCTGTCACAAAGCTCAAGGCTTTCCTCATCACCTTAGCCATACACATAACAATCTTCTACGTCATTTTCCGGTGCGCATCATTTTCAATATTCCAAATAGTGCCGCATTTATCAGCACTGACTCAAACTCAATAAATCTAACATGTGGTGTGCATGGGCAGACACCACATATTACCCCCCCTTTGCGCTTTACTGGAAACTGCAGGTTTCCAGGCCATCATCCGAAATAAATGACTTACTTTTGGTAACACCACTACGATGTGGTAATGATAAAATAACTATAATTAACTATAAAGATAAAATGGAAAATCAAATGCAAGCAATGAGTGAAGTGATAGATATCAGGATGAGTGAAATGCAGTTAAAATATGTGGCAACAACTTGTGAGCAACATATGAATGCTCCGGAAATATCGCTATATAATCTACCTATCAAATTGATTATGAAAAGAAATAATGTTTGTTGTCACTTCCTGTACCCAGGAAAGCTACATAGTTCAATGTATTACTCTCGACAGTGTATCCGCAATTATTTTATTATGTCCTTCTATATGGACGATCACCCGTGTGTTACCGGGGCCCGAAAGGGGAGCAAAGAATAGTAACACTGTCCCCTGCCAAGCATGTCGTAGAAGGCGACTAAGGAGGGTTGGGCATGGGGCCGGTTACCCCATCCTGTAAAAAAATTTAAACCACAAAAAACTTCAACAAATATGGACAAGTCAAATAGCCAGCAGAAGAAGAGCTACAAATTAACGGTGAAAGAGCAACGAAGGAAGAAATAAAGAAAGCCATAAAGCTTCTAAGAGATGGAAAAGCGTCTGGACCTGATGGCATTCCAGCAGAGGCCATCAAAGCAGATATCGACACGGCTACAGAGATGTTATATAAATTACTTGGTAAAGTCTGGGAAAAAGAAGAGATACCAGCAGAATGGAAGGAAGGATATCTGGTTAAGTTGCCTAAGAAGGGAAATCTACAAGAGTGCACAAATTATAGAGGAATAATGTTACTATCAGTGCCAGGAAAGGTATTGAACAGGATTATCCTTGAGAGATTCAAGGAGTCCATAGACAAGAAATTGAGAGATGAACAAGCAGGTTTTCGACAAAACAGATCATGTACAGACCAGATAGCCACTTTGAGAATAATAGTTGAACAAAGTCTGGAATGGAATTCACCACTATACATCGGATTTGTGGACTACGAAAAAGCATTTGACAGTGTGGACAGAGAATCACTTTGGAAATTGATATGGCATTATGGAGTTCCCCTGAAGATCATTAATTTAATAAAGAAAACCTATGAAGACATGACGTGCAGAGTTCTTCATGAAGGACAGCTTACAGAACCATTTGGGATAAGAACAGGAGTGCGACAGGGATGCCTCTTGTCTCCATTTCTTTTCTTGCTGGTAATAGATTGGGTTATGAGATCATCGACAACACACAACAGAAATGGAATCCAGTGGACTCTGACTAAGCAGTTGGATGATCTGGATTTTGCTGATGACTTGGCTCTCCTGTCCCATAACCGTAATCAGATGCAGGACAAATTGAAAACACTCGATGAGAGGTCACAGCAATTGGGTCTGAAAATACACAGGGAAAAGACAAAAATAATGCGAATAAATGCAGGTAATGATAACAGGGTTGAACTTGAAGAAACACCAATACAAGATGTAGAATCATACACATATCTTGGCAGTAATATAGATAAAGTTGGAGGGACAGACAGCGATATCAAAATAAGAATACAAAAGGCAAGAGGAGCTTTCATTGCATTGGGAAATATATGGAGATCAAGAGAAATAGGATCCAACACGAAAATAAAAATCTTCAACTCAAATGTGAAGTCAGTCCTATTGTATGGCTCGGAGACATGGAGAACAACAAAGACAACAACCAAAAAGCTACAGACTTTCATAAATGGGTGCTTGCGTAGAATAGAGGGATTAAAATGGTATGACAAGGTTACCAATGTGGAACTGATGACAAGAACTGGACAAGTGCCAGTGGAACAAGAGATGAGAAGAAGACGATGGCGATGGATAGGACACACACTGAGGAAACCTGTTGATAGCATTACAAGGCAGTCCTTGTTCTGGAACCCCCAGGGCAAGAGAGGCAGAGGAAGACCAAGAAGTACATGGAGAAGAGAGTTGGAAACAGAGGTGAAAATGATGAGGAGAACATGGAAAGAACTTGAGATGATGGCACGTGACAGGACGACTTGGCATGTGTTTGTTGAAGGCCTATGCTCCTTTGGGAGTGGAGGGTTATGAATGAATATGGACGATATCGAAGTGATACGCTTGCAACTGCAATGCAAATCTCGTAAGTCTTGCACTTGGTGATTTACAGGTTTGGAGATACGTTAACGCTCTCTGATCTGTCATTATAGTAAAATGCGTACCTACCACATACTTTTGAAGTTTATTCAAAGTCCATACTATACCCAAAAGTTCTGTGTCGAAAATTGAGTATTTGGATTCGGCTTCCGACAGTTTCCTACTCAAGTAGTAGATCGGAAGAAACTTGCCATCAAAACTTTGTCACAAACACCCGCCTATTGCGTGGAGCGAAGCATCTGTTGCAACAGTAAACGATCTTTTTAAATCTGGTAGTCTTAATATAGGATACTGTGAAAAATGAGTCTTAATGTTTTGTAATGCCTGGTTACATTGTTCTGTCCAAACTACTTTGCTAGGCATACCTCTTTTAGTTAGATCAGATAAGACAGCAGTCAAAGACGAGAACCTTGGAATAAACTTGTGGTAAAAATTCACCAATCCTAATAAACTCCGTACTTGCTTCTTTGTAGTTGGGATTGTAAGATCAAGTATGCGTTTTAAATTAGATTCATCAGGTTGTATTACATGTTTGCCAATTTTGTGTCCTAGAAATGAAATTTCATTGAATCCAATTTATATTTTGGATGGACGGGCTGTGATATTGTGTATTCTTAGTGTCTGTAGTAAAGATTGTACACCATTTACATGCTCTTCCCATGTGTCATGAAACATGCAAATGTCATCTATATAAGATAGTAGATCAGAACGTCTCCCAAATACTCGACGCATCATCCGTACAAAAGTTGCAGATGCATTTTTTAGCCCAAAACACATGACATTGTATTGGAACAAACCCTTCGATGTTCCAAATGCCGTCAATGGTTTACATTCTTCGGTCAAAGGGATCTGCCAATACCCTTTTGACAAATCGAATTTGCTAAAGAAAGTAGCGGAAGCTAAATGAGGTAGCAAGTCCTCCAGCAAAGGCATTGGTTCAGAATCTGATATCGTAACTTTATTTAGTCGACGGAAATCAATGCATATGCGAATAGATCTGTCTTTCTTCCGTACTGCTACCACCGGAAAACAAAATGGAGAATCTGATGGAGAGATTATCCCCATTTTCAACATATTGTCGACCTCCCTATCAACCTGCTCTCTGATATGCAAAGGAATTGCATACGGTCGTAACTTAATCGGAGTGGGATCCGATAATTTTATTTCGTGAGAAATACTGTTAGTTCGTCCAGGCAGATCAGACAATACATCTTCAAAAGATTTCAATAGATTGAGAATCTGATTCGCCTAGGAACTGCCCAACATCACGCAAGAAACCAAGTAAACGAGCAGGAGAAATGAGCATTAGGACCTACAAGCTGAGAGAGCCAGAAATTAAGATCAGATATCAGGGGCTTATTGCTACAGCAGTGAGCAACACAGAAGAACGACCTGATGACTTGGAAACCCTCTGGAATAAATTCAAGGATATCATAAAGACAGCTGCTGCAGAAGCATGCGGTGAAGTCCGACTTGGGAACCAGAGAAAGAGGACACCTTGGTGGACAGAGGAAGTCAAAGAGAAAATAAGAGAGAAGAAAATGGCATGGAAACAATACTTAGGAGCTAAAAACACAACACGACAAATGGAAAAATATAGAGAATATGTGAC
The DNA here is from genome assembly GCA_024509875.1 of Oreohelix idahoensis. Classification (NCBI taxonomy): domain Eukaryota; kingdom Metazoa; phylum Mollusca; class Gastropoda; order Stylommatophora; family Oreohelicidae; genus Oreohelix; species Oreohelix idahoensis. Next base: position 163,972 of record JAMPIV010004253.1, on the reverse strand, counting down.
ACTCAGAACAGAAGCAAAGAACAAAGTGCTAGCAGCTAAACAGAAGTCCTGGGAAGAATTTGGAGAAAAGCTAGAAAAAGATGCACAAGAAAACCAGAAATTGTTCTATAAGACCCTAAAGAACATGAGGAAAGAAAAACAATGCCCTCTCAAATTTATAAAGGACAAGCAAGGCAAATTGCTTACTGCCCCGAAGGAAGTAATGGAAAGATGGAAAGAATATTTCTCAAAACTCCTGGATGGTGAGCATGATGAAGCATCAGAAATGATAACCACTGTCACAGAAGAGGAAACCAATGATGGTGAAGATGACATAAAGATGGAAGAACTGAGGGCAGCACTAGAGAAAATCAAGATGGGCAAAGCAGCAGGGCATGATGGTATAACACCAGAAATGGTTAAGTACATGGGAGCATCAGGCGACCTATTACTCTTAAAGGTCCTACAGGCAGCATGGTGCAACAAGACCATACCAAAGGATTGGGAGATTGCCATCATAACACCAATTTTCAAAAAGGGTGACAATCGACAATGTGGAAACCATAGAGGCATATCCCTTCTCAGTGTCCCTGGTAAAATCTACTCTAGAATCCTAGAGCAGAGACTCCGACGCCTAGCTGAGCCACAATTGGATGAGGTCCAGTGCGGATTCCGAGCAAACCGAAGTACTCAAGACCTAATCTTCACACTCAGACAGCTGAGTGAAAAGGCCCTTGAGTATAAGAGTGAGATCCATCTTTGTTTCATAGATCTGGAAAAGGCGTTTGACAGGGTCCCCTGGAGCAAACTTTGGGACTGTTTGGCAAGGAAGAATATTCCAGCACCTCTGATTCATGCTATACAGAGCTTCTACAAGTCTTGCAGAAATTATGTGAGGACAGCAAACCATAAGTCAGAAGAGTTCAGGACCACCACTGGTGTAAGACAAGGTGATATCCTATCACCTTACCTCTTCATACTCCTTATGGACGATGTCATCAAGGCATGTAAGGAGAGAACAAGAAAGTATTCAGTGGGGTACTGGAAGATGAGACAGGTCTATATTTCGGAGCTGGCATTTGCTGATGATGTTGCCCTGATTGCTAAATCAGAGGCACATCTCCAATCCAACCTGCAAGTCTGGAAGGAAGAGCTGGAGAAGAGAGGGATGGTCATAAGCAGCTCTAAAACAAAATCCATGGTGATATCACGAGAAGAAAGAAAACATCAGATTAAGTTGGGAGAACAGGTCCTGGAGCAGGTCGACCACTTTAAATATCTCGGAGCTATTATAGACCGAAAGGGAGGCATCAAAGAAGAGTTGGCCACTCGAAAAGCAGCGGCTGGGAGACTTTTTCAGGCCATAAATCGTGGATTCCTCAGCAAGAAAGAGGTTGGTAAGAAAACGAAGATGGCTGTATACCGCTCCACCTATGTCCCAGTCTTGACATATGGATGCGAGTCGTGGGCAATGACTACAACCCACAAAAGCCAGATCCAAACCTCAGAAATGAGGTATCTGAGGAAAGTGGTTGAAGTAACAAGAAGAGACATGGTCCGCAACCAGACGATCCGTCAAGGCCTAAAATCCCATCCGCTGCAGACCCAAATAGAACAGTCCCAACTAAGATGGTTTGGCCATGTCTGCAGAATGGGAGAAGATCGGCTACCACGACAAGCATGGGAAACAAAGAGCCAGGGATCCAGACCTCCAGGACGACCCAGAGTCCGCTGGGAGGACAACATTAGACAATCTTTGAAGGACCGAGGACTAGAATGGAACCAGGCCAGGAAGAAGACAGCTGATAGAATGGTCTGGCGCTCTCTCTTCCAAACCTCTACACCTCACGGTAGAAGGGGAACGACTAAGTAAGTAAATAAGAGAATCTGATTCTTCTGATCTGAAGGTAAATCGTTACAAATGATTACATCCTTCCAAGTTTCAGAGGCTTGGATAGGTACCACAGGAAAATCAAGCGGTACATCCGCAAAACTGGTTGCTACTTCATCAACTAAAACAATAGATGCTAGATGCGGAGATTGATTTGTGATAGATTCACAAATATGTTTGAGGGGAAGAGGTCGAGAAATGTAAGGTTGTAACATATTAGTGTGAAATGTTTTTCTTTTTCCCCTAATGTCGATGATGCAATCCACGTCGGTTTTCTTACCCACAAATTTAAAAGGACCTTGCCACGTAACCAACAAATGATCACCTTTAAGTGGCAAGAGAACAAAAACTTCATCGTTAATCGATAATGATGTTAATCGTCTATCACGGTTAATACGCGACCGAGTCTTATATTTTGCTAATTCTGATGCTTCTGTCGCGATCTCACATGCTTCCACAATGCATTGGCGTAGATCTGTGACATATTGGTGACTAGATTTCGTAACCGTATTATCATCATTTGTTATCACCAAATCATGTAAGATAGACATTGGTCCTCTTGGATTAGCCCCGAAAACTAATTGAAATGGTGAGAATCCGGTTTGACGATTAGGAACTTCTCTATACGCAAAGAGAACCGCTGGTATCAGCCGGTCCCAATCATGGGGAAACATTGTTGTTACTTTGCCCAACATCTGCTTTAGTGTAGAATTACAGCGTTCTACAACTCCGTTTGATTGCGGATTTAATCTGGCACTCAATGTATGACGGATGTGAAGCACATCACATGTTTCTGAGAACATACCTGAAGTGAATTGCGTGCCATGATCCAACAGAAGCTCTTCAGGAAATCCGATGCGTGAGAATATCGATAATAATGCATCAGTCACGGACATCGTTGTTATGGACTTAACAGGTATGGCTTCAGGCCATCTGGGGCATAGGTTGATACAAGTTAAGATGAAGCGGAATCCTCTGGATGATAACACCGGAAGAGGCCCGATTATGTCGACAGCCATCTTATAAAAAGGTCGCACAGATATATCTGTGGTCTGTAGGGGTGCAAACTGATGCGCACCCTTACGTGCAACTTCCTGACAAACAGTGCATGATTTACAAAACGTTGCGACGTCCTTATGAACCCTTGGCCAAAAAAAATGTGCCATCAATCTATAAGCTGTGCGGGAAATCCCCATATGACCCGCAAAAGGAACATCATGTGCATTAGATAAAACTAGTGATCGAAATGACGTAGGTACTACAATTTGTCTTAGTACCGAAGAATAATTGTCAAAACAATGTATCAAAATATTGTCATGAAATTGATACCAATGTCTGGCATTATTTGTATGTGTAATAGTTTTAGCCGTAGCTAAAGAGAATAAATGTCCCAAAGAAGAATCATCTTTTTGTTGGTTAATGAATGAATTTTTATCTATAAAATGACTTGTTGTCACGTGTGGGATATTATTGCTATCATTACGTTCATTTGATTCTGCAACCAGCTGTGCTCTAGTAGTCACAGCATTGGATAAAGAAAGATATTCTCTCTCCCATGCAGAAATTTCATCAGGAGAACATTCTTTTATACCCTTTATGTTTCCCAAAATCAAGTCACAGCAAGGCTGATTGAGAACACATACATGAACTTTACCAGAAAAGAATGGCCAGCATTCTGGCCAGATATAGGGGCTCTGTGGTGGGGCGCTGTTTGAATATATTGTGTGTTCGTTTATTATTATTTCAGGTAAATTGCTACCCCTGTCCACAGTTGAAGTATATGTTGATTATGTTAATGTATATTTGATTGCTCCTGCTGTTGTTTCATAATAATGCTCGTTACTCTGTTACGTCCAGGGTGAAATCTCCCAACGATTATAATTTTGTTCCATACTCCACAACATACATACGATTATAGTTTTGTTCCATACTCCACAACATACATGCGGGTTCTTTAACTGACCCAATCACCAATGAGGAACTAAAACAGTCTTCCTTTTTGAAACGAACTCGACATCCTTTAATAACTTACATCCCTTGTAGCATACATAAGCGTTCGTCAAGATTAATCCTTATTTACAAAACCTCATCAATACAGTATTAATCCTATTCCAAGAGTATTCATTCTCTTGTACAAACCATATCCTTAAAGAAAGTCGAACACTTTGTAGTAGGTTCCCACTGGAACTTAAATGAAAACACAGCCAAAAACAGCTGTCACAAAGCTCAGGCTTTCCTCAACACCTTGGCCATACACATAACAATCTTCTACGTCATTTTCCGGTGCGCATCATTTTCAATATTCCAAATAGTGCCGCATTTATCAGCACTGACTCAAACTCAATAAATCTAACGTGTGGTGTGCATGGGCAGACACCACACTTACTTTAAAGTAAAACTAGGTGACCAGGACAAGTCTTGGGCTCCTCATATTGTTTGCAAAACATGTGTTGAACACCTGCGACAGTGGACTTGTGGGAAAAGAAAATGTTTAAAATTTGGAATTCCAATGGTTTGGAGAGAGCCCAAGAACCACTATAATGACTGTTATTTCTGTGTTGTGAATATTAAGGGAATTAATGGAAAAAATCACAAAAAGTGGAAATATCCAGATTTAGATTCTGCTAGGCGACCTGTTCCACACGGAGATGACATACCAATTCCAACTTTCAGTCAGATTTAGGATTCCCTGCTAGAAGATGAGACAGCAGTGGCATGTGGAACGACAAGTGACAGTGATAGTGATTTCGAAGATGATTTTTCAGATGCTCAACGCTTCGTCCAGCTTGAACTAAATGATCTAATCCGAGATCTATATCTCTCCAAGGAATCTTCAGAACTTTTGGCTTCAAGATTGAAAGAAAAAAAATTACTGACTGCTGAAACAAAGGTTACATTTTATCGCAGCAGAGAGCAAGGTTTTATTCCATTCTTTTGTAAAGAAAACAACCTTGTGTTTTGTACTAATGTAGGAGGTCTTGTTAACAAAATGGGTGTAAGTTATACACCAGATGAGTGGCGACTTTTCATTGACAGCTCTAAAAGAAGTTTGAAGGGTGTTCTCTTACACAATGGTAACAAATATGGCTCAATTCCAATCGCTCATTCTACTACAATGAAGGAGGAGTATGCTACAATAAGCACAGTTCTGGAAAAATTAAAGTATTTAGAACATAACTGGATGGTTTGTGTAGATCTTAAAATGATGAACTTCTTGCTTTGCCAGCAAATGGGATTCACCAAATATCCATGCTTTATATGTTTGTGGGATAGCAGGGCAAAAGATATGTACTGGACAAAGAAACAGTGGCCGTTGAGGGATGAATTTAAAGTTGGAGAAAAAAAATATTGTCAATATTCCTCTCATTGATCGAAAAACAGTTCTACTGCCACCATTACATATAAAGCTTGGCTTGATGAAGCAATTTGTTAAGGCACTGAACAAAGATGGTACCTGTTTTAATTACTTATGCAGAAAGTTTCCAGAATTAAGCATAGACAAACTTAAAGCTGGAATTTTTTATGGACCTCAAATTAGAAAGTTAATAAACGATCCAAATTTTATTGATTCCATGAACAAAACAGAGTCCACAGCCTGGTCATCATTTGTTTTAGTTGTGCAAAACTTTCTGGGTAACTTTAAAGCAGACAATTATTCTGAATTAGTTGGAAACATGCTGTCGAGTTTTTGTGAACTTGGATGCAACATGAGCATAAAATTGCACTACCTCCATAACCATTTACATTTATTTCCGGAGAATCTTGGCGACTTTAGTGAGGAGCAAAGTGAAAGATTTCACCAAGATATAAAAACAATGGAAGAGAGATACCAGGGACTTTGGGATGCCCACATGATGGCAGATTACTGTTGGACCCTTAAGCGTGACTGTCCGGGCATATCACATTCCAGGAAGTCCTCGAAAAGATCCTTTTTGCGTGTTGACTAAACAAGTGCTAGTGGTAAAGTTTTATTACATTTTTGGTAATATATGCACAGTAATTACATATAATATGAATGCAGACTAAAGTCAAAATGACACTGATAGCACCTAACTCTAGGATTGTACATAACAATTGCCCTAATAATATGGTCATTCTTAGTTATCTCAAAAACTAGAGCTGATAGAAAAAATCTGATTACATTTTTGGAATCAGCAACCCAAAATTACCCAAGAACAGCTATAAAGTTTAAGGCACCAAAATGTGTGTATACCAGTGTTATCAAAGTATTTACTGAGGATCATTTACCGTTGGAATAACTACATGTTGTGGATGTACTGAATATTGTATTGTATTACACATCATCACCACTATCTCTCACATTAATAACAATCTCATGAGGAACGAACCTACCTGGGTTAGAATTTGATACACACCAAGGAACCACCAACTCTGGCGGACTTAAAGAAGTCATTCCTTACTTGGTAAACCTAAGAACATATTAAATAACACTATTGCCTGTACAACTACAATCTCAATCAAGTAATCTCTTCAGCTGGCGCTGCCACAGTTGTAAATATTTTTTTTCACTTGTATATTTCAGAGAGGTCAACCTGTACACTCTGCTATATGGTCGGGCCCTAAGCATCCATGCAGAAATATATACTGGGCATTTATACTAACATGCCCTTGAGGATCACTACTGCTCTCGATATATTTACCTCCAGTTAATATAGATCACACGGCAGACCCATCGTTCTGTCCGCGTTCAGCCTACAAGGTGGTTACCGTGGATTACGTACCCACCGCTTATTGCTAATCGCCAGTGCCTATGAGCGGTTGCCGTTGCCCTTCACGCTTCAAGGCAACATTGTTGGACCCAGTTAGGTCCCTTCCCAGTGGATAATACTAACACACCCGCTAAGAAGAAATCAACGATGCCCAGCGCCTGTGTGTTCCAGCCTTTATTATCCTTTATCAGAGGTGCAAATGCCTCGGGTCTTTTTTTGTATACCCAGTTTGTCAGCTGTAATTAATTGATTCGCCCGTGGAGTACCTGTCTCAATCAGTGAGCGAAAATCGTCTTAGTCTTTTTGCATTAAATATTGCATTCGCATATTTGTGGTGACCACCCGCAACCTAAATGTGTGATTCCCTAGGATTTATTTAGATGTTCCAGAGGGAGCTTATCTCCATAGCCTTAGTCACCCAAACTTAGGTGGAACTGTGCGTGTTATTTCCTAGAGGAGTGGAGATTACCTGACAAGCTTTAGTGATCTTAGAGGACTGGTCGCTTTCATTGTTCGAGAGAGAGCTGAGGGCCTCACCCCTTTTAGTAAACTATATTTTTTTATTTGTGTCAGGAAGAGTACGGGTGGAGGTATGGAGTGTGTGTGATTGAGTGAAGCCTGTTATCATTCGTCCTTGTAGTTATTAATGTGATAACTTCACTAGTCTTACAAAGCTAGTGGAGGCATTCCTGTATTGTTTTCTTGATGTGGGTTGTTTGTTGGTGTTAATAAGCATATTTACATTATTTGTGGTCAGAAATCTCTTCTATGCTAACTGTCACTAGATGTTGTATATGTTCTTACTGCATTTAGAATTAGTCTATTTGTTCAGCGAGAACGGGCAAGTGATTGACTTAGTAAAAGTCAGTCGTAGGAGGCTGGAGAAATAGTCTTCTTACTCTCCAGAAGTCAGATCTCTTCCCATAATTTTCACTAGTGACTCTGTTTTTATCTACTTTCAAATTTTCACATTCATAATTTGTCTGAACTCAGGCATAGTCTATTCACAATTATTTTACCTACGACAATCTATTGTGCTATTGTCTCAGGTGAGGCATGCCCTGAGATACTATTTGTTCGAGTTTATCCTTCGCCGTAAAATATATCGATCTTTACATAATTTTCCTCCGTTATAATCTCACTCCTGTCATTCCTACGTTTCAGCATCTCCTCACTCGAATGCTGAATCCTTTATGACCGGTGAGGAGTAACCTTAGCCTACTTTTTTCGTAGAGTCTGACTACAGCCGCACAATATTTAGCTATTTTCAGTGCGCTTCAACTCTGCGCCCTTTTTAACAGTATAACGTTCTCCTTATTTTGTAAGTAATTTAAACATTTTTAACGCTAATTGCTGTTTATCGACTCTTTGATTTACTTCTCCGCTATAACGTACATCCTCCACCGTTTGTTTCTGCTTCCCAGCTGTTTTACTGGGATTCTTGATTTCCTCTCTTCTCTTTCTCGACTTTTGGATCTTTCTCTGTTTTGCTCCGCAATACTTCTCTTATTCTCCTTATTTCTCACCATAGTTCATTTTTTTCTTCCTCTATTTCTGCCTTTATAGCGTATTCCGTACTCTTTGCTTCTTCTACTATCTTTTCTCGTCTCTCGGACCCTGTTTTCTGTGTCTGTGTCTACTGTCATTATCATCCTCAGTCAATGAGCTGTCTATCCTGACACTGATACCTCTGATTCCTCCGGAGTCCTTCTCTCTGACCTCCTACGGTCTATATTATTCACCTTAAGCCGACAACTCCTCCTGCTTGATCTAACTTCCTCTTCTAGTACCTTATTTCTATTTCTCCGTTTTGGGCGCACTTCTAACTGTGTCATATTTCTTACTTTTGCTACCGGGAAGCTCTCATCCGACAACGACATCCAATTTCTCTTTTCTTTCGCGCTCTTCTTATCTCCTACTTCATATCCTTCTGTGACTTTGTCCTTGTTCTCTTCAGTTTCTTCGGCCAATGGCGGATTTATCTGTGTATTTGCTTTTTCTTTGCCTCTTGTTCTTGTTCTCTCAGCCTGCTTTCTCTGTCTTGCAGTTCTTGTACATATTTCATAAGTGGGATATCGCTTTAACATTCCAAATTATCTCTCTCGTTCTTGAGTCGTTTTACCTCCTCATTAAACGTATTACCGATTCTCGTCTTCTCCGATAGTCTAGTATGTTTATACAGTGCGCCATTTTCTTGTGTTCCCTCTTCTATCAGATCTTCCTGGACGTTTCTCTTTTCCGTTCTTCATGTAGGTTTTTCGAAAGTGCTAACTGTATATGGGATGTTGCTTCGGGTTCTCGTAAGCTTTTCAATATTTTTTTACATCTTGTGTACGTATTCCACTCGCCATGCTCCGTCTCCCGTTTTAGATGACTGTAGAGCCCTTTTCGTAGACAGATGAAGGTAGTATCATATTGTTAATATGTTGTCCTACCTCTGTAAGTAACTTTGCGCACCGACTCACATGAGAGTAAGTCTTATTGGTGAGTTTGATTTCATTAGCGCACGGTTGTGCACTAAGGCGTATAGGGGGTTATGTAGACCGCACGTGTATCTAGTCAGTCAGTCTACGTCATAGCTGGGGTTGAGAAGCTTAGTGCCCAAGAACGAGTCCATTGATTCATGGCGTTCGAACCCGTTTGCGGGTATATTGTGATTGTGTATGACCGTCCGTCTGTTCATAGATGAGGACTCGGGTCTACAGTAATCTAGTGTTATTTCGTGGGAAGAGAAGCAAGTATGATTGTTGATGATAATGTCTTTTCGTTCTCACGTAGACGTCTAGTTGAACCAATACGTCATTGGTACAAAATGGAGTCTTACGTGAAACTTAATATGTAAACTTTAAAGCCGACGGATTCGGACGTTAGGATCATCCCGGATTGGCTTGATATAAATTGATATGATATAAAATCAGTATTCGGCTGTTACGAATACGTACCCCGCAAAGCAGAGGTGACTCAAGTATTTTTGCTATATCAAAGCTATGATGCCACGAAGGTCGTGGGCAGAAAAGTATATAGTATTGTTATTCGTCATTGATTGAAAATAAGAGGCCAGTACTAAAGGAGATACGTAGTATCGGAATCTTATATGATGTTACAGACCTGACAAAGTTCTCCGTCATTGCCAAGGTCATAGGACAGTGGAAGATTGAACTATTTTATATAACTGCATCATTTGCTTAATTAGATGCCATGTTATGAACTCTGAATAACTATTCTGACGTTACCTAAGCGATGATCTTTATGAACGAATTAACTGCATTTTTAAAATATGAACCTTACGTGGTGTGCTGTCCAGTGAACGTCAACCATCCGTCGTCAACCTTATATGTTCGTCTAGTGAACCGTACCATGTTAAATAAATTGATTGAACTATACATCTTCTTGGCATTAGTTACCATGCCCAGGGTTGGCAGTTGCAGTTGACTTTTTACTACTGGTTCCAAATTGAATACATTCGCGTTATCAAATAGACAGCTTCGACAAAACTCATTGTCACACCTCAAACAACGAACAAACAAGAACCAACACCATAATCGGAACCCAACAATGACTCATGTCTGTAATTCACAACAAACCTTCAGTTTAATTTATTATCATAAATGCTAACAAACACGAATCCACCCGCAGAAATGTAATTAACATTTCTCCCACACTGAATGCATATTTACAGCTTATCTTTCTATTCACCATACGAGAAGTATGGGTGCCAAGCTTGGTGTGAGCGAGATACGTTTACGTCTGTGTTTGTTTTTCAAAGGTAAGGCAGATTTATCTGACTGCTCTCAGCTGGATTATTAACGTTATCTCTTCCCAGGATAGATCAGGCAAAATTGCAACACGAAACCTGAGTCATACGTTCCAATATGAGAAAAATTATGGGTAAAGAAGAAATGAATGGAAGGCACAATATAGAGAAAAAAACAGGTAGAAAAATTTAAAATGAAGAGCATGGTCATTTCGTGACAATGATGGTGTTCTCATCATCCGGCCTAATGCAAGTAAAGAGAGAAAAGTTGAGGAGAGGCGTCCCTGCCGCACTACTGTTCTTACTTCTAGTGTTCCGTACGTTTATGAGCCATTAATTTCTTCAAATGATTAATTCCGATCAAGTAAATCGTACATGAGAAAGACTCGGAAATGAATGTCGTGGTGTCAGTCATAGGAATTTCATCTACGTTTTTTTTTTTTTGTCAACGGTGTGATATTAGTAATAATTCGGAAACAGGTAGGAGTTTATCGTACAGGTTTAGAGATCATATGACGGATATTTCTTCCAGAACTAACAAACCTGTTGTTTTGTTGTTCACGCTAATGGTCTTAATCATGGGTTGTCTTTCTCGCAATGGATTGAATGCACATTTTCAAATCATGCAATTTCTGCCATGAGGTAGCTGTTTACCTTATCAGTGACTCATTCCTGTGATTTCATCAATTGAGCGTCGATTTGTTTATGTCTTGTTTACTTGTCTACTTTTAGTTTGTTGCGTCGATCTGTTTATGTCTTGTTTTCTTGTCTACTTTTATTTTGTTGCGTCGATTTGTTTATGTCTTGTTTTCTTGTCTACTTTTAGTTTGTTGCGTCGATTTGTTTATGTCTTGTTTTCTTGTCTACTTTTAGTTTGTTGCGTCGATTTGTTTATGTCTTGTTTTCTTGTCTACTTTTATTTTGTTGCGTCGATTTGTTTATGTCTTGTTTTCTTGTCTACTTTTAGTTTGTTGCGTCGATTTGTTTATGTCTTGTTTTCTTGTCTACTTTTAGTTTGTTGCGTCGATTTGTTTATGTCTTGTTTTCTTGTCTACTTTTAGTTTGTTGCGTCGATTTGTTTATGTCTTGTTTTCTTGTCTACTTTTAGTTTGTTGCGTCGATTTGTTTATGTCTTGTTTTCTTGTCTACTTTTAGTTTGTTGCGTCGATTTGTTTATGTCTTGTTTTCTTGTCTACTTTTAGTTTGTTGCGTCGATTTGTTTATGTCTTGTTTTCTTGTCTACTTTTAGTTTGTTGCGTCGATTTGTTTATGTCTTGTTTTCTTGTCTACTTTTAGTTTGTTGCGTCGATTTGTTTATGTCTTGTTTTCTTGTCTACTTTTAGTTTGTTGCGTCGATCTGTTTATGTCTTGTTTTCTTGTCTACTTTTAGTTTGTTGCGTCGATCTGTTTATGTCTTGTTTTTTTGTCTACTTTTAGTTTGTTGCGTCGATTTGTTTATGTCTTGTTTTCTTGTCTACTTTTAGTTTGTTGCGTCGATTTGTTTATGTCTTGTTTTCTTGTCTACTTTTAGTTTGTTGCGTCGATTTGTTTATGTCTTGTTTTCTTGTCTACTTTTAGTTTGTTGCGTCGATTTGTTTATGTCTTGTTTTCTTGTCTACTTTTAGTTTGTTGCGTCGATTTGTTTATGTCTTGTTTTCTTGTCTACTTTTAGTTTGTTGCGTCGATTTGTTTATGTCTTGTTTTCTTGTCTACTTTTAGTTTGTTGCGTCGATTTGTTTATGTCTTGTTTTCTTGTCTACTTTTAGTTTGTTGCGTCGATTTGTTTATGTCTTGTTTTCTTGTCTACTTTTAGTTTGTTGCGTCGATCTGTTTATGTCTTGTTTTCTTGTCTACTTTTAGTTTGTTGCGTCGATTTGTTTATGTCTTGTTTTCTTGTCTACTTTTAGTTTGTTGCGTCGATTTGTTTATGTCTTGTTTACTTGTCTACTTTTAGTTTGTTGCGTTGATTTGTTTATGTCTTGTTTTCTTGTCTACTTTTAGTTTGTTGCGTCGATTTGTTTATGTCTTGTTTTCTTGTCTACTTTTAGTTTGTTGCGTCGATTTGTTTATGTCTTGTTTTCTTGTCTACTTTTATTTTGTTGCGTCGATTTGTTTATGTCTTGTTTTCTTGTCTACTTTTAGTTTGTTGCGTCGATTTGTTTATGTCTTGTTTTCTTGTCTACTTTTAGTTTGTTGCGTCGATTTGTTTATGTCTTGTTTTCTTGTCTACTTTTAGTTTGTTGCGTCGATTTGTTTATGTCTTGTTTTCTTGTCTACTTTTAGTTTGTTGCGTCGATTTGTTTATGTCTTGTTTTCTTGTCTACTTTTAGTTTGTTGCGTCGATTTGTTTATGTCTTGTTTTCTTGTCTACTTTTAGTTTGTTGCGTCGATTTGTTTATGTCTTGTTTTCTTGTCTACTTTTAGTTAGTTGCGTCGATTTGTTTATGTCTTGTTTTCTTGTCTACTTTTAGTTTGTTGCGTCGATTTGTTTATGTCTTGTTTTCTTGTCTACTTTTAGTTTGTTGCGTCGATTTGTTTATGTCTTGTTTTCTTGTCTACTTTTAGTTTGTTGCGTCGATCTGTTTATGTCTTGTTTTCTTGTCTACTTTTAGTTTGTTGCGTCGATCTGTTTATGTCTTGTTTTTTTGTCTACTTTTAGTTTGTTGCGTCGATTTGTTTATGTCTTGTTTTCTTGTCTACTTTTAGTTTGTTGCGTCGATTTGTTTATGTCTTGTTTTCTTGTCTACTTTTAGTTTGTTGCGTCGATTTGTTTATGTCTTGTTTTCTTGTCTACTTTTAGTTTGTTGCGTCGATTTGTTTATGTCTTGTTTTCTTGTCTACTTTTAGTTTGTTGCGTCGATTTGTTTATGTCTTGTTTTCTTGTCTACTTTTAGTTTGTTGCGTCGATTTGTTTATGTCTTGTTTTCTTGTCTACTTTTAGTTTGTTGCGTCGATTTGTTTATGTCTTGTTTTCTTGTCTACTTTTAGTTTGTTGCGTCGATTTGTTTATGTCTTGTTTTCTTGTCTACTTTTAGTTTGTTGCGTCGATCTGTTTATGTCTTGTTTTCTTGTCTACTTTTAGTTTGTTGCGTCGATTTGTTTATGTCTTGTTTTCTTGTCTACTTTTAGTTTGTTGCGTCGATTTGTTTATGTCTTGTTTACTTGTCTACTTTTAGTTTGTTGCGTTGATTTGTTTATGTCTTGTTTTCTTGTCTACTTTTAGTTTGTTGCGTCGATTTGTTTATGTCTTGTTTTCTTGTCTACTTTTAGTTTGTTGCGTCGATTTGTTTATGTCTTGTTTTCTTGTCTACTTTTATTTTGTTGCGTCGATTTGTTTATGTCTTGTTTTCTTGTCTACTTTTAGTTTGTTGCGTCGATTTGTTTATGTCTTGTTTTCTTGTCTACTTTTAGTTTGTTGCGTCGATTTGTTTATGTCTTGTTTTCTTGTCTACTTTTAGTTTGTTGCGTCGATTTGTTTATGTCTTGTTTTCTTGTCTACTTTTAGTTTGTTGCGTCGATTTGTTTATGTCTTGTTTTTTTTGTCTACTTTTAGTTTGTTGCGTCGATTTGTTTATGTCTTGTTTTCTTGTCTACTTTTAGTTTGTTGCGTCGATTTGTTTATGTCTTGTTTTCTTGTCTACTTTTAGTTTGTTGCGTCGATTTGTTTATGTCTTGTTTTCTTGTCTACTTTTAGTTTGTTGCGTCGATTTGTTTATGTCTTGTTTTCTTGTCTACTTTTAGTTTGTTGCGTCGATTTGTTTATGTCTTGTTTTCTTGTCTACTTTTAGTTTGTTGCGTCGATTTGTTTATGTCTTGTTTTCTTGTCTACTTTTAGTTTGTTGCGTCGATTTGTTTATGTCTTGTTTTCTTGTCTACTTTTAGTTTGTTGCGTCGATTTGTTTATGTCTTGTTTTCTTGTCTACTTTTATTTTGTTGCGTCGATTTGTTTATGTCTTGTTTTCTTGTCTACTTTTAGTTTGTTGCGTCGATTTGTTTATGTCTTGTTTTCTTGTCTACTTTTAGTTTGTTGCGTCGATTTGTTTATGTCTTGTTTTCTTGTCTACTTTTAGTTTGTTGCGTCGATTTGTTTATGTCTTGTTTTCTTGTCTACTTTTAGTTTGTTGCGTCGATCTGTTTATGTCTTGTTTTCTTGTCTACTTTTAGTTTGTTGCGTCGATTTGTTTATGTCTTGTTTTCTTGTCTACTTTTAGTTTGTTGCATCGATCTGTTTATGTCTTGTTTTCTTGTCTACTTTTAGTTTGTTGCGTCGATTTGTTTATGTCTTGTTTTCTTGTCTACTTTTAGTTTGTTGCGTCGATCTGTTTATGTCTTGTTTTCTTGTCTACTTTTAGTTTGTTGCGTCGATTTGTTTATGCCTTGTTTTCTTGTCTACTTTTAGTTTGTTGCGTGACCGCTTCTGATTTATTCTCTGGATGTCCTTATTTCTGTTGGCCTCTATTACCCTTGGGTCTTTCCTTTCTTGTAAGTCGGTATCAAATAATGTCTAAAATACATCAGACTTGTCTAAAATTGAGGAGGTCAAGATGAAATGATGGGAAATGAGGAATGCACTTGTAACAGTCTAGAAACGTTCCACGCGCATCGTTCTACAATTCACATTATGTCACAAGGTCAACTCAATTACCAGAAACTGGATTTTCTTCAGAATACTTGACAATTTCAGGCCCAAACTTAATTTTAATAACGCATCAACCGGAAGTCAATAGTTCCTCATTAAGAAATATTAAAAACTGTATCCATTAAAAAAAAAAAAAAACTCACATGAACTGGTTGTTTTTATTTTTTAGAGTAAATAAATTTTGTTTCTGCAACGGTGTTAAAATTAGGACATAAATACGCCGCACATGTTTCATTTTCGGGGAGCGCAATGGTGCGCAATAAAGTGGAGTGTCTTGTAGGGGTCAAGGACAAGAAGTTAGAATTATCTGCTACGGGTAGTGTGTTAGAATTATCTTATACGGGTATGAAATTATAATTATCTGCTACAGGTAGGGCGTTAGAATTATCTGATACGAGTAGAGTTATAACTTACTGTTAGAGATAGAGAGTTAAAATTGTCTACTGCGAGTAGGGAGTTAGAATTCATTGCTTCGGATAGGAAGTTAGAACTCACTGTTACGGGTAGGGAGCTAGAATTCACATATATGAAAATAAGGGAGTAATAATTCACTGAATCAATGTTAGGGAGTTAGAATTCATTGTTAGGGTTAGGTAGTTAGAATTTTCTGTTACGGGCAGTGAGTTAGAATTCACTGCTACATGTAGGCAGTTTGAATTCACTCATATGTGTTGGGAGTTAGAATGCAGTGCTCCTGGTACGGTTTTAGAATTATCCGCTGCAGGTAGGGAGTTAGAATTTACCGCTATGTGTCGGGAGACATGTTTCGTCAACCCCCGCCCCCCACCCATAAGACTGCTGCACCGCTCGCACGACTTAAGAGCTGGCCTTAATAACAGTATCCTTGGTCTTCTCTACGTATTTCTCTACATCTTTAATTAGAGTTCTTGCCTCTCTGTTAACTTTTATGTTTTCCTTATGTCTTTACATCTTTAATTAGAGTTCTTGTCTCTCTGTTAACTTTTATGTTTTCCTTATTTCTTTAAATCTTTAATTAGAGTTCTTGTCTCTCTGTTAATCTTTATTTTTTCCTTATTTCTCTACATCTTTAATTAGAGTTCTTGCCTCTCTGTTAATCTTTTTTCCCCCTTATTTCTCTACATTCTTTAATTAAAACACGTTGTTCCTGTCTCTCTGTTAGCCTTTATTCTTTCAGCTATCTCATCTCTCTGGGCCTCATGATGTTGAATATTTGTGTCGTTTATAGCTCGAGCTTGTTCATTCTGATTCTGCTTACATTGTTTATTAATAAATTTGACTGGACCATAGATCATTGTAAGTACTCAGTTCTCCAAATGACACCGTGGCATGTTGTATTTCTACATTGTTAGTCGTACATTACTGCATGGTTCATTACTGCATTATACTGTCCACTATCATAGTGTACCCCCTATTTTACTTTCTCCTGGTGAGAACTGTACACAGGCGGGAGTAAATCATAGACAGTAGAGATGTGGTTTCTAGCGCCATGATAAATGGTGGATATTAATGGCCTGGCATTGCCATAAATGGGAATGCTTAAAAACAAGCATACAATCAGCAAATGCAAATTTACCTAAAAAGGAGTCTAAGAAAAATCAAATTTGGATGACAGATGACATCTTGAATAAAATGACCGAAAGAAAGAAAGCAAAAAACACTCCAGAATATAAAACAATAGACAATGACATACGTACTATGTGTAGAGAAGCAAAAGAACGGTGGATAGAAACAAAATGCAAGGAAATAGAAGACTTGGAAGCAAAGCACAGGACAAGAGATATGCATGAAGAAATAAAGAAATTATCAAATCGGTCACGGTTTGCACAAGGAGGAAGCTGTATCAAGAACAAAAATGGTGTAATATTACTTGATGAGAAAGACATATCAAACAGATGGGCAGAATACGTAAAAGAATTATTCGAGGACAACAGAGGTAAAAAAAACCATCACCAGATTCTAATGAAGGCCCAAACATTCTCAGATCAGAAGTAGAGAATGCCATTCATATGATACAAAAAGAAAAATCAGCAGGCATGGATAACATAAAAATTGAAATGATAGAAGCTCTGGAGAGCTTTGGTATAGATACAATCACAGAAATATGCAACGATGTATACAATACAGGATATATACCACACGACATGAAGACATCAGTTTTTATAACATTGCCCAACAAACCAAATGCAACAGAATGTTCAGACTTCAGAACAATCAGCCTGATGAGTCATGCAATTAAGATACTGCTCAAAATCATACAGGAAAGAATAAAAAGTAAAGTAGACAGCGAAATCCAGGAAGAACAGTTTGGTTTTAGACGGAACAGTGGAACAAGAGAGGCAATATTTTGCCTAAGAATATTAGCAGAAAAATATACAGAGGTCCAAAAAAGTATGTATATGTGCTTCATTGACTATAAGAAGGCTTTTGACAGAGTCCATCATGAGAAAATAATTGAATGCCTCGAAGACATAGGTATTGATGGAAAAGATATAAGAATACTCAGTAACCTTTATTGGGAGCAAACTGCCACAGTAAGATCTGGAAGGAATTATTCACTATACATAGACATAAAAAGAGGTGTCAGACAAGGTTGTGTGCTGTCTCCCTGCCTATTTACTCTATACACCGAACAAATTTTCAAACAGATACAGGAAATACCAGGACTGAACATCAGTGGAAGGTCAATAAACAAACTTAGATATGCAGATGATACCGTGTTGTTAGCTGAAAGCGAACAGGAGTTACAAGAACTAGTGAAGCAAGTGAACAGTATAAGTCATGAATATGGACTCGACATTGAGAATATTGAGAAAACAAAAACTATGATAATTAGCAAAACAGACGATAAACCCACATTAAAGATAAGCGTAAATGGGGAAATCCTGGAACAAGTCAAGAGCTACGTATATCTCGGTCATATAATAACAGAAGATGGCAGATGTGAAACAGAAATCAAGAAGAGAATAGGAATGGCCAAAGCTACATTCAACAACATGAAACATATACTGACATCCAAACAGTTATCTCACAAATTAAAACTGAGAATCATAAAGTGTTATATATATTCTGCATTTCTGTATGGTGCAGAAACATGGACGATGAATAAGCAGTTGGAAGAAAGAATTGAGGCTCTTGAAATGTGGATATATAGAAGAATGGGGCGTATCTCATGGAAAGAGATGAAAACAAATAAGGAGGTCCTAGAAAATCTAGGTATGAAAAGAGAACTAATGAGGGAGGTCAAAGTTCGGCAGCTAAAATACTTTGGCCACATAAAAAGGCATAACACCTTGCAGAAGACCATAACAGAAGGGAGAGTTGAAGGCAAACGTGCAAGGGGAAGACAGCGCTATAAGTGGGAAGATAACATCAAGAGATGGACAGGAAAGAGTCTATCAGAGTGCACCACCAAGACAAGAGACAGAAGACGTTGGAGATCCATTACAGCCAACCTTCGTTGTGGAGATGGCAACTGATGATGATGATTGCCATTGATGAGACCACACTGGAAAGATAACACAAGGCTGCCTATTCAGTGTTAACTAATCCTAACGAACTTGATTATACAAGTGGCGCATGGGATAAAACACGACAATGTTTAACAGACTAACTTCATGTCTTTTTCTCAAAGAGTGTCTAATGACACACCACTGCTCAACATGATACCTGGTTCAGCTTACGATCTGCTTTCAGTTTTAATTTGAGCCTGGACCTGGCTATATGACATTTTAAAGAAATGCTGCCGACTGTTTTAACAAACACAATTATCACGATACTGTGAGAACGTCCCAGGATCTTCTTCAAGTACCGTGCCTAGTGGCGTAGGAGATCAGGGTCTCTCCACAACTTCCTGTCCCCAGTACAATTAATCAATTCTGCTGTTGACTTCTTTCTATATATCAAACGGTCCAGTATTTGCTTTCCTCATATTACCTGTTGTTACGAAATATTCCAGCTTTCCTCTTCTCACACCATGCCCAAAAAAAGTGGATTGCCTCTTTATAACTTATGAAATAAGTTTCCTTTGTGTATTGGCCTCTTTCAGGACATCCTCATTACTCTTTTTGGCTGTCCATGGTATTTTTAACATTCTTCCGTAAAACCACATCTCTGTTGCCTCTAGTGTCTTCCTTATTTGTTTACTAATTGTCCATGACTGTCGTAAATTTTTATCAGATAGGTAATAGATGTTTATAGTCCTGTCTGAGCAGAGGTGATAGTGATAACTATGTGAGAGTAAGGTGTAAGAAATAGTTTTTCTCACGAGGTGATAGTGTAAGAGAAAGAACCGTCTCTGGATTGAATAATTTCTCTAATCCAGCCTATCTGTACGACTATATTTAAAATCAGACGCACTTTCTCTCCTTATACAAAATACAAGTTACACTGCACCCACATGCACACAATTCTGTGACAAATACGCACAAACGTGAAAACAAACTATGAATAACAGATATTGGCAGGGGTTGACCAACACAATAACTTAAGGTTTATTAAGTTTATTTATCACAAGAACTTTACAACATAAATCATATACATCAATAGATCATGGTTTACCGACAAAAAATGAAAAAAAAATTAATCAAATAGGTTCTCCTCTCTGGTAAAGGAAAAGAAAAAGAAGATCCCAACCGAGGTTAATTAACCCAAAAGATCAAAAGTTAACAATAAGTGTATAGAATAGTCAGTAAAGAAAACAAAGAACAAGTTCTTAATTAATCTATCCCGTAAATAATCAGGTTAATGAGAACAAAAAAAAAAAAAAAAGAGAGACAAGATTTGTATGATAGTGGTAACAACAGAAAATTATGTTACTCTCTTACAGCTCATTCAACCCTTCATACTGTGACCACATTCATATTCGCTTACCCAATAGTTGTCGCAGGCATTCTGTGGAAATAAACAC
Source organism: Oreohelix idahoensis (assembly GCA_024509875.1). Taxonomy (NCBI): domain Eukaryota; kingdom Metazoa; phylum Mollusca; class Gastropoda; order Stylommatophora; family Oreohelicidae; genus Oreohelix; species Oreohelix idahoensis. The sequence continues at coordinate 144,091 of JAMPIV010004253.1, read as the reverse complement.
TAATAAGTAATAAGACTATTCAGTGTCATTAATTTTTGCCAAATCCAACCCCAGACTAGCCATAGCTGCTGACTGCAAATTTCACGGTAGTTGCTGGAGTTGGTGATTTAATTGTTTTCCTGGATAAATACTGTATCTCTGCCTTCAGTTGGTTGGTGTAAGGTTCGTGATCGCCGACATAGGAGGAATAATACATATATATTTCCTGTGTTGTCTAGCCTCTGGTTGCTGAGACACTATGTTAAATTACACAAATGTTGCTGACAATATATTTTGCCACAGCTGGCCGATGAGATTTATATAGGTAAAATCTGGTATAGTTCTGGTCCAGTTAACATTTACAATTATTGTTCTAGTTTAGTCTCTCTCATAAAAATGAAGAAAATGGACCGCATTGGTCATAGCCCGAAGACTCAAAAATATTATATATTATATTATAATGTTTCTGGTTGCTTATACACTTATAAGACCATAGTTCATAAGACATAAGTTCATATGACCATAATTTCATATGACCATAAGACCACTAGTTTGCTGGGTTTTTGATCAGCCTAGATTTTAGGAAAGAAATATAAACATTTAACCAAAATATCAATATTATATCTAACACGGCGTTAAGGTAAGACCTCTTTAACAACTATGTTATTAAATTAGATTATTAACCACACATGTCTAGCTTCTCCTATCGTTTTTAACGCGTGATATGAACACTAGTCATTTATGAAATTACACAAAATGGATATAAGTAAATAATATATACCGTCAGTAGCCAGGTATTTAATGTATGTACTAGTCAATTATAGCATCTCTTTCTGGGGAATAGCGAGTAATTAAATTTACTTTACACCTGGAGAAATTTAGCTATAAGTTATTTAATACACTATTCAATTTAACACAGAAAATCCCAGTGAAATATAATGAAAAACTTATAACACACTAAATCACTTAACGGCTAGTATATAAGTTACTGCAAACAGAGAAAGATGAAAACAACTCCACGAATCTAAGCATTCATTTTGTACGAAAAACTTTAGGATATCGAGCTAGTTATTTCAGAAAATTCTCTGACCAACTGATAATGACTTTTGGGGAGAGGAGTATATATCCATAGATGCCGTTCTTTTGCTCCTTAATGCGAAAGTCGCACCTACGGCCAGGGCTGGGCACATCTCCTGTTCGATTCCTGAATGAAACATGTTTTCTTCACCTCTGCCGACCGACAACCTCTGGCTTGTCTTTCATTCTCCCCGCCTGCCGCGTATCAGCTATGTAAGTTAATTCCCCTGAAAATGTAACAATCCAAGGTACGTCTCAGAGTTATCACCCTTGATTCTTCAAAGAAACTGTTAACGCCTGGCCTCTGCCTGCGTGTTTCTCTGATCAAAGAACGATTACGCCGTGCTGCGCACTTCGCCCTGTTCCACCGTGCTTAATTGCCAGACGGCTTGCGTGTTAATTGCGATAGTGAATCAGGCGTTAATGTAGCAAAAAATATAACCCTAGATATGGGGAGGGGGGGAGTGGACGGTCACTGCTGCACTATTTACATAATTGACAATGTCTCACTCCCATATGTCAGGCTTAATTATATTTAACAATAAAGAACTCTCTATCTTACTTCCAATGACAAAGAATTGTTGCATAAAATACTCTTCATTTTATAGAATGCATTTTTTGCCTGAACTAATCTACTCTTCACTTCTGAGAAGCATCTTCCATCCGTTGTTATTAATATGCCCAGGTATTTGAATTCATTGACTTGTTTTAAAACGGTTCCATTTACTTTGATAGTGTATTCTGTGGAAGCCCTTTTCTTTAAGACGACTATCACTGTCTTTTTGCTATTAAGGCTAAGGCCTTTATTTTCACTTTCTATTACTATTGTATCAACCATTTCCTGCAGCTCCTTTTCACTTTTTGCTTTAAGACTGTATCATCAGCGTATCTCAAGTTGTTTATATTATGTCCTCCGCCGAATGATATTCCTGGCATGTCCTCTAGAGATCTCATTATATTTTCACTGTACAGATTGAACAGATCTGGTGACACCACACATCCCTGCCTGACACCCTTTTTTACTTGCTGAAACGTTCCTATTTGGCTGCTAATTCTTACAGCTGCTGTTTGTTGCCAGTACATGTTCTTTATTATCCTTAAGTCTTTACCATCAATGTTTATGCTTTCTAACATTTTGATAAATTCCTCATGTTTCACTTTGTAAATACCTTGGTGTAATCTATAAAGCACAAGTACAGATCTGTCTTCACCTCTATGGCTCTTTCTATTAATGTTCTTATAATATATATATATATATAACATTGTTTGTGCCTTTACCTTCTACAAATCCACACTGTTCATCACTCATTTCTGGTTTAATTTTATTTCTTACTCTTCTCACGATAATTTGTAATAATATTTTGGTCACATGACTCATAAGACTAATGGTACGATGTTCTTCACATTCCATGGCTCCGGGTTTACTTGGCAAAGCTATGAATATGGATTTTAGTAGGTCATCAGGTATTTGACCACTGTTGTTGATGTCATTTAAGAGTTTTGTTATCACTTCTACTCCAAATTCTCACAAAGCTTCCATGTCCTACACTGTTACATCATCTGGTCCAGGCGCTTTGTCTTTCTTCATGTGTCGCATGGCATCCTCTACCTCTGCCCCAAGTATTGGAGGTCCTTCACAACTGTCCTGGTCATTCAAATCTGGTCTTTCATCATCACACAGATCCTTGATGTATTTTGTCCACCTTTCTATCATGTTCTCATGACCCATTAACAATGTGCCTTCTTTTGATTTCAAACAGCCAGTAACTGTGTCCTTCTGCCTGTTAACGCATTTATTTGCTTGCACATAGATTTTGTGTCTTTTCGGTTCCGCACTTCAAGCTCTCTGCACTTTAAGCTCTCTGCACCTCAAACTCTCTGCACTTTAAGCTCTCTGTACTTTAAGCTCTCTGCACTTCAAGCTCTCTGCACTTTAATCTCTCTGCGTTTCAAGCTCTCTGCACTTCAAGCTCTCTGCACTTCTGGTTTAGCCATGCTTCTTTTCCTGTTTTACATTTGTTTACTATTTCCTTATTTAGTCTGTCATATTCTTCGTTGTCTTGCTTCTTCTTCCTTCTTGCATCCATCAGTTTTAAAATTTCATCTGCCATCTACTTCTTCTTTGCAGTCCTCTTTACTTCTGGTACGATTTCTTTTGATGTTTGATGTATTGATTCCTTTAGCATTTCCCACCTCTGTATTTTTTCTATTGAATTGTATCTATTCTGTATTGTAATGTATCTTTCGCTCATTTCCTTATCTGATTTAAGTAAGGCTAAGTTTAATTTGATGTTGTTTGAAGCTCGCTTTACTTTCTTCAATTTTATTCTAAGTTTTCCAATTACTGGTACATGATTGCCTAGTTTTCACAGATTTCAAAAACGTTTTCTAAATCTCCTGCATATTAGGATATAGTCAATCTGATTATGAACATTGTTTCTTGGACTTTTCCACATTCAAATGCGTCTAGGATGCTGCTTAAACCAGGTGTTTCCTACTATCATATCATGCGTTTTTGCCCACTCTATCAGTCTGTCACCCCCCTCATTTCTTTCTCCCAGGCCATAACCACTAGTCACATCATCAACATTTTAATTTCCAACCTTTGCACTGACGTCTCCAAGTATAACAGTTGCCATATCAAGTTCACTGTAATATGTGTCAATTTCGCCTTCTGTACTATCTGCGGATGGGGCATATATTTGTATAAAATTGATATCAAGTGATCTGCCACTCAGTTTAACTAACAGGACTCGATCTGATATTGCCCAAAACCCCTTTACTGTTCTTTCCCTTTCTGTATTTAATATTATGCCTTTCATGTTTATTTCCTCGGAATCAATTATTTTGTAATTGTCAAAATAGCTCGTACATTTCACCTGTTCCGGTATATCGCATTTCACATAGCCCTAATACATTTACATTCATTCTTTCCTTTCCCATCTTGATGTTAGCTAATTTTCTGCATTAGTGTCCTGACATTCGAAATCCTATGTTTAAGTTATCTTTAATTCTAATTTTCCCAGGATGCCATCGTATATAATACACACACTAACGAATTATGTTGTGAACTGCCTTATGTCTTAAAAAATGTCATAACTAGTCATTTCTCCACTTCCAGGACTGCCAGATAGGATAAGTCGTTTGGTCACGTCCTGCCAAAGAATTTAAAACATAAAATCTTACCACAGATGGTTAACGCCAGTGTTTTTCTTAGTATGTCATTTTAAAAAACAGTTTATTCTGCTTTGTTTTATGTTATATACAGTAGCTTGATGACGGTTGGGCATCACCTGCAACACACAATGCTCCTTTCTTTAGAACTTCTACTAACCTTGCTCTCTTTTCTATGGAAGGTGCGTCGATTCGTGGTGGTAGAAAGGGCAATATGGTGACGATTTTCCCTTAAATAATTTAAGTTTCGCTCATGATACAGTCGTAAGAGCAACAGTGAACAAGAATTACAGGATATGATTGATGCAATAGTGACAGCACAACGAAAATTAAAGGTTTTACCTTAGATAGCAACAAGACAGAAGTAATGTTCAGTTCAATGAAAATTAATTTTCCAGAATACACCATTCAAGTAAATGGAACAGTTCTAAAACAAGTCAAAAGATATAAATACCTAGGTACGTTAATAACATCAAATAAATGATGCATCTGAGAGGTGAAGAGCGGAATGGCCCCGTCAAAGGCAGGGTACTTGGTGCATTAATTTGCTGTAAATGGAAGTAAGCAAGAGAGCTCTTCAGTGTTATTTACAGGTACTCCTAAAATACGGAAGTGATTCCTGAACAATTAATTGAGAAGCAGAAAAGTCCTAGGAGGTGATAGAAGTGAGACTTTATCCAAAAAATGGTCAGAAAACCATGAACTGATAAAAGAAGAGTAAGGGTGAAAGGCTGAAAGAAGGAAATTCGTGAATGAAGCTTACTACTCACGTGACAAGGAACCAATACTCTTTCTTTTGACATTTTATAATAGGAGGGAAGCTAGAGAAAAAATCACAGACACCCCTCCAAAAAAAATACCAAAAAAAAAAAACACAACAACAACAGAGAAATAAACAGCCTCACAAAAATATAAAAATATACACCCAAACAAAACAGAGAAACAAACACAACCACACAAAGAAAAAACAAACAAACAAACCAGTGAAATAAACAGAATGGTGAACAGATACATTATGTCAGACACAGACACGGCTACACACGTCCAGTTATTTCGTGTGCTCCTGATGAGAGCATTGAAGACACCGAATAGAACAAGATACATTATATGTATTCAACTGTATCTCTAACGGAGTCATAAAATTATAATGCGTGGTAATGATACTCTCATACTCGAAACATGTTCATGTTTTCATCTGCATAAATTTAATATGCCGGATAGGACGGTTGTAATGTATAATGGTCAGATCGCGTGAATGGACAAATAGACAGTTCTAGACAAACAGACAAACAGATAGATAGATAGATAGATAGATAGATAGATAGATAGATAGATAGATAGATAGATAGATAGATAGATAGATAGATAGATAGATAGATAGATAGATAGATAGATAGATAGATAGAACGAATGAACGAACGAACTTTATTTTCAAAGGGTTGAGAATTGGGCACGCAGGCCCGTCTGACATTCTGCCCTTCCTTTCTCTCACCTTTCATACTGAATTCATTTATTCCCATATGCATTTTACATATCAATGTCAAGGAATTCAACGTTGTAAAGTAAAATAAAATAGCACACTCATATTAACATTAACTACGAGGGGCGTTCAGAAAGTAATGCACCATATCGTTTTTCTCAGGAGCTGTTTATTCAAAAAGCATTAAATTTATACACAATATACATGGATAAGTCATGTAAACATCGGTATTATTCAACATAATCCCCATCAACTTGTACGGCTTTATGCCAGCGCGAAACAAGTGCATGTATTCCTAGCCCGTACCAGATTTTGTCTTGATCATGTAGCTATTTCTTCGCTGCATGAATCACTCCTTCATTATCTTCAAACCTTGTCGCACGGAGTGCATCTTTAAGTGGACCAAATAGATGAAAATCAGAGGGTGCCAAATCGGGACTATAGGGTGGATGGGGTAGTACAGTCCAACCCAATTTGGTGATTGCTTCCCGTGTTACTACACTTGTGTGAGGTCGCGCATTGTCATGGAGGAGAAGCAGGTCTGCTGGATTCTTGTGCGGCCGAACTCTGCGAAAACGTTGATTGAGTTTTTTTCAATGTCTTAATGTAAGCTTGCGAATTGATTGTCTCTCCTCTTGGCATAACGTCCATGTCGTGGTTGAGTAAAGTGTAGAGTATTTGTCGAGTTGGACAATAGTAGTGAAATCGACAAGGGATAGTGGACTGACCAAATAAACTAACTGAGCGACAGTCCGTCCGCTTTCGTGGGACCAAATGAAATAGCTCCAATGTCTTTACGTAAAATATATACTCCATGGGTGATGGACTTGACCTGTAAATCCAATGTAGGTGCTATCTTTGGTGACCCCTAATTGCGTGAGAGGCTGGAAGACGTATTTATCTCCGGTTTACCAAATGAATAAAACTGCGTGTCAGTCTGTCCGCTTTCGTGGGACCAAATGTACCAACTCCAGAAAGTGTCTTTTACGTAAAGATATACTCCATGGGTGATGGACTTGACCTGTAAAAACTTTCTTGTTGGTGCTGACTTTGGTTACCTCTAATTGCGCGAGTTAGGCTGGAAGACGCTGTTTATCTTTGCTGGCCGCTCCTAAGTGCGAAGTTCTACATAAACCCAGAAATACACCAGACGAAGTTACTTGAGGACAAGGAGTCCCAGGCGCTCTTATCCGGCGCTATTGCTTGCTTGGCTGTAAATCCTGTTTAAACTGGTTTGGCTGTGGTTTGGCTGAGTGCCCCGTTTAGGCACACAAAGTCGGGTGATATCAGATTCTGCTATAGACATGCTGGGCGGTTTTGATATTATGGAAGCCGCAATGCTCTGACTGGTAATCCAATAGGCGAGTAGAGAACTACTACTGCATTAGGTGGTTCCAGATTTAGCGTTGGCTCGTTGCACTGCGTGAGCTTAACTTGGCGTTGACAAAAGGGGTTTTGATTCAGGAACGGGGTTGACAACTCGTGACTGCTAGCTGTATTCAGAAGCCCTCTAGAACGAAGAGAACACGACGTTCTTCGCCTGACTGGAGTCTGCTCTAGCGATTCGGTATCCCTGAAACTGAGACCCAAAAAAGAAACACCCTTTACATCAAGCAACAACAAAATCCCTCTATCAATTATAGCATGTGCCCGCATAGGCTTAATATCTTTTGTACACCCATGTACCTGTCAGTAAATGTTCTGACAGCAAAAACTACTCCTCTTCTCCCAATCTATACATACAGGAAATCTAACCTTGTAGTTACAGTTAAATGAATATGCTTATTCATCTTACAACATTAAATGAATTTACATAAACAGATTACAGCATTTGACATTACACAAATAAATCGTATGTCCCCTTGGGGAAATATATTAACATTCCACAAAATGAGTACATAGAAACTGCAATGTTCTTGCTATAATAATACAGTGGTGACTGTACATAAGATAGAATTATATCTATGGCGGGTGTCTGCTTTCTGTGAAAGTTATGACTAGATTCTAGCTACACAAGTAAGCATATAATGATTCTCCCTTGCCACTAGAAATATCTATCAAAAAGGAATAAGTGACTATCTCCTATAATTCAGTGTTTAAGTACCTGTCCACACCTCTGACATTATCTTACAGAAATGACAGTTAATTAGCCTATTCTTAACCCATGATAAGCATCTGTAGACTGATTCTACGCCTAGTGAGTGTCTGTTATTGTAAGTTTATCATTTCCCATTATAAACCGTAACAGTTTAAGCACCACTTAACTAAGGCGGTAGACCGCGCTACATTATCACTGAATTAAATGACTAGGAGAAGTCCTCAAAAATGAATTAAGTCACATTCCTATCAGATATATATAAAAAGCTAACATGAATATAATATAATAAGATATGTTAACTCACCCCGAAAAATGACTAGAGATAGGCCTTAACATTTTAGTTCTGTGTTTAAGTTTGCCTTATCTCATGATGGTCCATCTCGGGCCAGGAATATATTCACGAGTGTGTTTACATGATTAAACCCTTCACTCTTATAGTTTACAAATAAACACCTGGCATGGCTTGTTTTTACAGATGTATCGGCGTGATGCGTAATATTATGACCACTACTGCTGTGTTCTAAGGGGCAAAAACCCACAAAGGCTAACAGCGGGTTTTATCTCCCCCTGAAACAGATCAAACTCGTTACCCAGGCCTCAAAGGGTACCAGCCGCTCGTGATCAAAGACTCAGAGCAACCAGAGAAATTCCCCCTGGTCAGACGGACCACAGGTGCGTTTAGATAACATTACCGCTACGCTGACCGTCTGCTGGTCCAATGGGAATTTTTCATTCTGAAGGCCAAACACAGAGACCCCCTGCAGAAGTTACCTCCCACAGACAAGCCGTTTCTTTCACAGAAACCCTTTCGCTCGCTCAAACACTATAAGCGTAACAGAAATGTTTCTCTGGTCAAACGAGCCACCGGTGCGTTGATGTAACGTTACCGTTCGCTGACCGCTGTAGGAATTCATTGTGAAGGCCAGCCAGAACGTAAACAAACTATCGGGTGGGGTTTGAGAAGGTGAAAAATGAAAGAAAAGAATAATACAAATGGCGAGGAAACCAGGACATTAAAAAAGTAATAATAACATATAGAACGGAATGGTAAAATAAATTATCAGTCACGTGACAAGTTGCCACTCCTTTTAAAGTTCGTGGAGTACGGACTACCTGACAGTAATTTATCTTTTCCTTAGACGTTCATTACATGTCCTTAGAACATCCTATAATCATAACCAAAATCGTATCCAACATCTGTCCGTACTTAGCTATTGATAGGATTGGTTACTCTCATCCGAATGAACACCCTCCCTTGGTACAAATGCAAGCTAGTAACTGACTATCTGTAGCTTCTTATCTCAGATTAAAGAGCTACTGTACTCCTGAAAAAATATTAAGCCTTAAAAAATTTTTTTTCTGACTTTTACAACAATAGTCGTCAGATTTGTCAACCCAAAACTCAGCAATGATACCAGCAACCTTTACCAGCTGTCTCATGTGTAGCATGAACAATAAATGTAACTTAATATTTATGATTGCTGTGGAGAAAAAACGCTGTTCCGACTTCCACCAAAAGAAATAGTTCGATATGTCTAGGGATAGCAATTCCTATAAATCTGCAGAACACTAAACTCTAAGAATCAAGATACAATCTTGTGAGAGATTCATCCTCGGATTGAGCACATATTAAATTTCGTACTAGATGGGTTCAAGAATCCAGGACCGGTCCACATTAATGTGTGCATCAAATGTAGCTCAAAAATATCCCGACGAGCCTGCCATTATATGTCGTGGTTGAGTAAAGTGTAGAGTATTTGTCGAGTTGGACAATAGTAGCGAAATCGACAAGGGATAGTGGACTGACAGAGTTATAGATTACACACACAGAAAGGTGTAAATAGGAGATGGACTTGAGACAAACTGGAAGAAGATTTATCAAAATGATCTCTCTCTCCAAGCCTCAACTCACTTTTACTGTCTAAGCCCCTCCTGCTCTCACTCTTTTCTCTTATCAAACATAGAGATTGTAGTAAAGAGCTAAAACAAGTTAATTATGGATGAAAGGGTCGTGAAAAGCGCATTAATAAATGTGTAAGCTTTATTAAAGAAGAAAAGCATGGAAAAAAATGCATCTCATCATACACAGCATAAAATTACATCAATAATCAAAATATTCATCAATAGTCATCAATAACCATCAATAACGCAAATACACACCCACAAACACACACACCACCAACACTCATAAAACCTGTAGAACACAGAGAAATAAAATAAACTGAGTGTCAGTCCGTCCGCTTTCGTGGGACCAAATGAAATAGTCCGGAAAGTGTCTTACATGTAGGTCCTTCAAGGCGAGGGAATAAGCTACGAAACTTTCCTTGTTGGTACTATCATTGGTGACCTCTAGTTGCGCGAGGTGGGCTGGAAGACTCTATTTACCTCTGGTTTATCAAATGAATAAAACTGCGTGACAGCCTGTCCGCTTTCGTGGGACCAAATGTGCCAGCTCCAGAAAGTGTCTTTTACGTAAAGACATTGGAGCTATTGCATTTGGTCCCACGAAAGCGGACGGACTGTCGCTCAGTTTGTTTATTTGGTCAGCAGAAGATATTCGCGTCTTCCAGCCCCTCACGCAATTAGAAGTAACCAAAGTCAGCACCAACAAGAAAGTTTTTACAGGTCAAGTCCATCACCCATGGAGTATATCTTTACGTAAAAGACACTTTCTGGAGCTGGCACATTTGGTCCCACGAAAGCGGACAGGCTGTCACGCAGTTTTATTCATTTGATAAACCAGAGGTAAATAGAGTCTTCCAGCCCACCTCGCGCAACTAGAGGTCACCAATGATAGTACCAACAAGGAAAGTTTTGTAGGCTTATTCCCTCGCATTGAAGGACCTACATGTAAGACACTTTCTGGACTATTTCATTTGGTCCCACGAAAGCGGACGGACTGACACTCAGTTTATTTCATTTCTCTGTGTTCTACAGGTTTTATGAGTGTTGGTGGTGTGTGTGTTTGTGGGTGTGTATTTGCGTTATTGATGGTTATTGATGACTATTGATGAATATTTTGATTATTGGTGTAATTTTATGCTGTGTATGATGAGATGCATTATTTTCCATGCTTTTCTTCTTTAATAAAGCTTACACATTTATTAATGCGCTGTTCACGACCCTTTCATCCATAATTAACTTGTTTTAGCTCTTTACTATAATCTCTATGTTTGACAAGAGAAAAGAGTGAGAGCAGGAGGGGCTTAGACAGTAAAAGTGAGTTGAGGCTTGGAGAGAGAGATCATTTTGATAAATCTTCTTCCAGTTTGTCTCAAGTCCATCTCCTATTTACACCTTTCTGTGTGTGTAATCTATAACTCTGTCAGTCCACTATTCCTTGTCGATTTCGCTACTATTGTCCAACTCGACAAATACTCTACACTTTACTCAACCACGACAGTCCACAAGAATCACACTTTCAATGTCCCAAAAGACAGTGATCATGACCTTTCCAGCTGAAGGAATTGTCTTGAATTTCTTTCTTCTTGTTGATTGCGGATGATGCCACTCCATTGACTGTCTTTTTGTCTCAGGTTCAAAATGATGTGCCCAAGTTTCGTTATCTGTAACGATCTTAGCCAAAAAGTTCTCTCCATCAGCGTTGAAACGCTCAAACAATTCAGAAGAAATTGCTTTCCTTTGCAATCGGTGGTCATTTGTGAGACTTCGAGGAACCCATCTTGCGCAAACCTTAGAAAATCCTAGAGCTTTTATAACTGCATTTGCACTACCAATGCTGACTGACAGCTGTAAGGCCAATTGTTGAGTAGTGATTCGCCCATCAGTAACAATAATGCCCTCAGCGCATTTCAACATTTCTGCGTTGGTGGCTGTGGCAAGACGTCCACAGAGCGGCCGATCAAGCAGCTCCGTATCTCCCTTCCTGATTCTTTGATTCTCTGAACCCAGCGACTGACTGTACTCCTGTCGACTGCAAAACTTCCATACACATCACATAGACGCTTGTGAATGTTCACAACAGTTTCCTTCTCTGCAACGAGAAATTCTATCACAATTCGCTGCTTCTAACGCAAGTTGCTAACACGCTCCATTTCAACGGTTTAGGGCAGCCGTATTATTTGGCCAGTTGCAGTGCAATTTGGTGCACACAATTGGCACATGCCGTATTTGAAGTGTGCAAAATTTCATGCTTCTATCTTTATTATTAGCTGAGAAAAACGATGTGGTGTATTACTTTCTGAACGCCCCTCGTACTTATAAACATGACATAAAATATGTTGAAAAGTACAAATATCGTCATTAGAACCCACAGTTGATATTATAAAAAAAAGATAATCTGATTAGGGGGGCATGTAATCAGAACTAATAAAGTACTCGAAAAGTCTACGATTGCATGAATAGGGACTGAGGTTGTTTCTTAGGTTATGTGGAAGACAATTCCAAAGACGAGCAGCAGAGTATGCTAAGCTTTTCTTGAAAATACAGATTACTTGTAGACGTTTTGACCGCATAAGTGAGTGTCGGTATACATAATTTATTTATTTATTGTTTTGTTTATATTATTTTATTTTATTATTTATTTATTATTATTATTTTTCTTCAGTCACTATCTTATTTATTGAAAAAAAACAAAAAAAACCCTACTCATTTTTAATTATGATTGCATACTGTAAATGAATGCTGTTATGTTAACTTTATAATGTTGCATGCCTTTAAATTAATGCTTAAAGTAACATGTGGGAAAGAAGGATATAGTATGCAAGATTAATGAGAGTGAAAGGGCAGAATGTTAGACGGGCCTGCGCGCCCAATTCTTAACCCTTCGAAAATAAAGTTCGTTCGTTGAATAAGTCAAGCCTAGGCTTGGGCACTATCAATTTGTTAAAGCGTTGACTGCGTCTTTCGTTGTATTTGAACATTGGCCACAGATGTGCTATAGCATTACGTGACAGGATTTTGTGAACAAATTTAACTTTGTTAAACAGAAGGCGCTTTCTTAAGGGCAGTATTTGAAGATTTTTATAGATAGGTAGGTAGGTAGGTATGTAGGTAGGTAGGTAGATACGTAGGCAAGCAGGCAGGTCGGTAGGTAGAGATAGATATATAGATCGATGGATGGATATATAAATATATAGATAGATAGATAGATAGATAGATAGATAGAGATAGATAGATAGATAGATAGATAGATAGATAGATAGATAGATAGATAGATAGATAGATAGATAGATAGATAGATAGATAGATAGATAGATAGATAGATAGATAGATAGATAGATAGATAGATAGATAGATAGATAGAGATAGATAGATAGATAGATAGATAGATAGATAGATAGATAGATAGATAGATAGATAGATAGATAGATAGATAGATAGATAGATAGATAGATAGATAGATAGATAGATAGATAGATAGATAGATAGAAAGTGAACAACAATACTTAATTGGATGAGTCCACAGACATGAGATTTATTTTTATTTTGTCCGGGCATCGGATCTTTTTCCTAAGGCTCACAGACAGATATCTGTTTATACATTCATAGACACGCCTAAGATTAGCCAATCATATATGCGGAAATTATCCTAGTCTGGAATGATTGTGTCGTCAGAAGTGCAGACAAATAAATAAACTGACAGATAGAAAGTCAATAGCGAACACGTGACCACAAGAAAGTGGTGTACAGACAGATTATATTCCAAATGATAACTGTATTTCTGAAAGTTTGAAGGTCAAAGGGTAACTGGGATAGAGACTGGGGGTAGAAGGAGAAGAAAAAAAAAATGAAGTGACGAAAGACAAGAGGAGAAATGCACAAGATAATATTCGCTCTAACGTCAAATTGTTACAATTACATTGCTTGTTTTTCTTACAATTATAACGTTTCTTGTTACAATTATAACCTTTGTCGTTGTTAAAATGAAAACGTTTATTGTTACAATTATATCGTTTGCTTAAAAAAAATAAAGGTTTCAATGACAGTAGTTGGGAATGTACCAAACAGGTATCATTCAGGTGGAGCGCAGGTGGAGCGGCAGGTGGCGCGTGACTTTTATATAGCAAAAACGCCAGGTGGAGCGCATGACTTTTATATAAGGGAAATGTGGTGGAGCAAGATCGCGGACTTGAGATAACAAGAAGAGGGGTATAGGAAGATGGCGGCTTTTTATATAGGGAAAATGTGGCAAGATGGCGGACTTGAGATAACAAGAAGAGGGGTATAGGAAGATGGCGGCTTTTTATATAAATAAAATGTGGCAAGATGGCGGACTTGAGGTAACAAGAAGAGGTTATATTTAGATAACAAGAAGACGATATAAATTTAGACTTTTAGACATATATATTTACATAACAAGAAGACGATAACAAGAAGAGGATAATAGACGATAGTTAGACGATATAATAGGAAGATATATTTAGACAACAAGAAGACGACAACAAGAAGAGGATATATATATATTTAGATAACAAGAAGAGGATATATTTAGAGGTATTTTTAGATACATATTTAGACAATAGGATATATTTACATAACAAGAAGACGATATTTTACAACAGTTAGACGAACAGTTATACAAACAGTTAGACGATATATTTAGACATACAACAGACGATATAGGTAACAAAAAGGCGTTTTAGTTAATATAGTTTTTATTTTGTCAAATACTAAAGGACAACTCTCAATCGCTTGGTAGGTTTCTTCTTCTTCTGTGGTAGATTAGAGACATCGGCCAGGTCTGTGGTGGTGGTCGTAGGAAACCAACTCGGGTCTGGTGATACTGGACAGCTAGAGTTCAAGTATTCGTCAAACAGGTTAGTGAAGGTGGTAGGTTTCTTCTGCGCTGGTAGATTGGTGACATCGGCCAGGTCTGTGGTAGGAAATAAACTCGTTTCTGTTGGTTGGTAACAACTGGAATTGATGTACTGGTCAAACGTGGTACCAGTAGTAGGATAGGTATCCGTGCTTGGTGGCTGTAATCGGTCAAATTCGGCGAGTATTTCGTTCTGTAATGTCAATAAATGGTCAAACTCGGATCGAGTTAACGTAATGCCGTGTTTGGTAGGAAATTTGAGGTAGGATTCACCAAAATATTTTCGCACGTGAAGTAAAGGTTGACCTCGGTAAACACTTACAGACGCAGCCTTCAGACCACTAGCCAAAGGTTTAAGCATTTCATCACTTCTTTTGATGTAGACCCAGTTGGTGGGAGCAGTCATTTTCAACGAGGTGTAGATTATCACTGCGTTAATAAAGTATCTCCAAGTGTTTATATGCAGGAATACCAGTTCAATCTGGTTTTTTGAGGCGTACCCTAGCTAGGATTTGATTCGTCGAACATCGTGTGACCAGACACGTGTGTTGGCCAGGACGTGATTCGTCGATGTATTGCGTGGGAACAATGACACATGGCCGTATTGGGGAGAAACCCGATAGCAAAAAATACACACAACTGTCTATTGATTTCGTCCCTTGTTTATGAAAGTGGGGTTGAGTTTCGCTAGCCAGGGTCTGACTAAGCGCGTAATTAATCGATCGTTGGCGTGTTGTCTAGCCGAAAAGGGTAGTAGGACGCGCTGCATAGTACCACCTCGTGTTTTGATCAAGATGAAATAAATGGCGTAGAGCCCACAAACGTTGGTGACTACATCTTGTAAATGTCTGGCGTTGTAGTTAACAGGTCGAGTAGAGTTTCTGGCTATAAAATTAATCAGGTCCGAGTGTGTAGGTGGTAGGCCGAAAGAATCAAAATATTCAAAAGTACCAAGTCCGTTATAATATAGAGCGACCCAGTGGTCACCCGGGCGATAGCTAGGATCAGTGTTGATGACGAAAGCAGCCGTCTTGGTCGGATCGATGCGTAGAGGTAATTGGTCACGAGCTAACACTTTAACGAGCCCAGTTCGTTTAACAAATATGTCTGACAGGAGGATGGTGCGTATCTCGTCTGTATTCATTGTCTAAGTGGTGTAGTCTGTCAAAACTTGGCGTGATTTCGAGATCTCCAAGATCGAGTCTTGCTCGGCGTAGACGAGAACCTGTAATGGTTCGGGTGTGACCTCGGCGAATTTAAGTTCTACTGAGACTGGGCCCGACTTGGCCATCTCAAACTGGTCACCGTCTAGTAGACTGGGGGTGAGGTCAAAGGCGTATAAGGCGTAACCGTGCTTAAAATGTCTATACTCGAGGTCGTTGCCGGCGTCTTTACCAACCAGTCCCATAGCTAGATTCGTCGCGAAGAAGGCTCTCAAGTACTGGTTGTGTTCATAATCCATGGACAAAGGCTTGCCACTGACTGTTCTGCCGTCCGCGGTGACATTCAAATATATCAGACCAAAGGTAGCGAAATTGAACGGATTAGACGTGTACGACCCGTTAAAAGCGGACGAAGTGACTAGAGCAATCACGATCCGTGTAGGTGTTTGACTGAGAAACAGATTATCCTGCATGTGCGATAGCATACCTCTAGGGATAGAGAAAGTTTTTAGCACAACTCGTTTCAAGGGGTACTTGGCATTACCTCGCACCAAGGCTTTCTCGTGGGCTAGAGAGACGGCGGGATTTAATTTGGCTTTCCGGACAACCAAGGCCGCATAAGTTATAATAGATTTATAACCAGCGGTGGGGTCGTGTCCCAGCACGTTGAAGGCATCTTTAGACGGGGTGAGTTTCACTTTAACTGTCACACCATTTAACAGGTAACGATCTTGAGCGAAGATATCTGAATGTAAACGACCCATCATATTAATCTCCTGAGACCCAGCCGCTATATGTCGACGCAGTCTTAACCCGTTGTTATTGTCACCAATTGTTTCCGTAATAAAGTTTGGCGTGTCTTTGTAAAACAGAGCCGATGTCAGATGGCCTCGTTTGAGTTCCTCGCCGTAATTCAACGTGGCTTCCAGGTAAGCTCTATAAGGGTAGGTGTTCTCGCTGGGTGTAATCAGCGTATCGTTCAGTGAAACGTCGACTTGGGAGAATAAACTGTGCAGGTAATAGTTGATCGGGGCCACCTCTGCGTCAGCGGGTAATGCGCCGCCATTAGCTAACGTAACTTTGGCGCGCACGTGTAGAAAAGCATTGAACAAATCTAGATATTCTTCACCGTTTCCAGAAATTACAAATTCCACCGGGGCTCCGGGGGCTAAGGCGGCCAACGGATGTATCTCCACAAATTGTCCCTCTTCTACGGCTGTCTGCGTTGGTGGTACGCTAAACAAATCTAGACCACTGTGAAGACACTCGCACGAGTTGGGGTGAATAAGCGCCATCATTCAAATATATCAGAGTACCTTCGCTTCTTCTGGTGAGAATGAGAAGGTCGAGCTCGGTTACTGCGTTTTATTCGTTTCGGCTCGCCAGGTGGGGCAGCTCTCGTTTTTCTTTTTCTTCTAAGCCCGCTACCTGATTGGTTAGTGGTGAGGTGTTCAACCGCTCCCTGTAATAAACGTTGACCCGACTCCTTGGCTCGTTCGCGAAATGCCTCGCCAACATTTCTGCCGGCTAACGCATCGCTCGCGACCTGTAAACCGGTCCCAAGCCCTTCTCTGAGTAAAGCTTTGCCTCCAGTTTTTAACCACAGGAGAACCATGCGACCGAGATCGCCGAAAAAACTACCCAAACCATGTCCTCTTTGACTTCTGCCTCCGATAAACACTGGCATTCCGTGGCCAGCTTGATTGCAGTAAAACTCCTCATACATTTTGGGGTTTCGTCGGATGGGTACGTGTCTGACCATTTTTCTAGTCAAAATCAAACCGTCTGTGAGTTCGGAAGTGTAGTGCCAACACCGAAGCTCCGCTAGTGAATGGGATAGTCTTACCCTGATCGTTAGTTAAAAGGATTTCCACCGCGTCAAACGAAAAACGGCTCAGGGGTACGTAGTGTGGTTTGTCGTAAATCCTGAAAACAGAAGCAGTAGTCCTATCCAAAATAGGAACAATCCGTAACAAAGGGACAGAGGCATCTCCAACCGGTCTCGCCGCTACGAGATCGCAGTACACGTATACATTTTTCATGTCGCTATCCATTTGTACTTCAGTCTCGCCTCGTAGTATTGGGTCGATGTCTGTGGCGAGCGAGGCAGGAAAACCTAACATGTGTTTCAACGTCTCGCTAATTCTAACTTCAACCTCCGGATCATACAGATTCAAGGTGGCCTTATTATTGTTAAAATGGAATCTAACGCGGGCTTTTTCACCCACATCCGTGGCTAAAAGCAAACGATTCAACTCGTCGATCAGTGTATCGGGTGATGTGTATAGACCAGCGGGTAACGTGAGTACCATAGACTCATCTTCTTTGTTGGGAAAGTAATGTATCCATACATCATCCTCTAGCACGTTAAAATAACTTTTGGGAAATTGAATCTCAACCAAACCAACCTCGTAACGCGAAGTCAAGTCTATAGTCTGTGGCAATTTGACGAAAAAGTGACCGGCGTTATTGTTTGGGTATATTTTCATCGAGGCATTGCTGGGTAAAGTCACGTAAAAACTCATCCTATCTTAGGGTTAGGTAACATGTAACCCAGACAACTGCTCATTAAAGCGATCCAAAACTTGCCGTCTGGTCCCTCTGCGTTGCTCCGACTCAGATTGAATAATGAGACACCGATGACGACATATATAACAATCATCTGACAGATGAAAACAATCTCTAGTCGCGGGACTAGTTTCCCCAAAAAAGGCCAGAACGAGGTTCTCGCGGTCTTGGGAGGGGGTGGCTGCAAAACTGGGGTGCTCACGTCTTCTTCAATATCCATCAGTCTCGATATCTCGCTAGCTGTTTGGACGAAATCCAGCTGTTGAATGACGAGTTATATCCGAACCATTTGACTAAATATTCTTTTACACCCCTGACACCTACGCGTTCCTCCAAAATAGACTCGATTCGATAAACTATCTTGTCTCCGACTCGCTGCAGCTCTTCTTGGTAAAAAGAACCTTTCAATTCCTCACCCGAATCATCTTTAAGGACGTACGTGACCGGTCTTGTTTGGTTTAGTCGACTGACCGTAAACAACTCTTCTGTCCACGCCGGCGTATAACCCTTTTTAAAAGTTTGTCTGGCTTGGGCGATCCGCACGCGATCACCGGCTTTAAAATAGACTTTTCTACCGACGACTTCAGGGGTCGAGTACAACGTATGCCACACCTCTTCTTGATTGTTCGGGGTAACTTCCACTGGTGCCATCTTAATACTCCGATGATACGAATAATTGTAGTTGTGGACCAGTTGTTGTATCACGTCGACGTAGCGAAGACTGTTGGTTTTGGTAAAGTAACGCCACGTTTTTTCTTTGAGGGTTCGATTAAACCTCTCGACGATAGCTTCTTTGGTATCCTCATTCTCCGTAGTTAAGAAATGGACTTTCTCGTTTTTAAGAAACTTTAAGAATGTTTTGTTGACAAACTCACTGCCTTTGTCTGTTTGAAAATTTATCGTTTTGCGACTGTTAAAAATTGTTTTTACCGCTGCTACTAACGCTGTCCCAGTCTTGTTTTTCAACGGAACAGCCCAAGCGAATTTACTAAACACGTCAATACACGTTACTAGATAGGAAAACCCATCGTTGAATTTCTTTAAACCTCGCAAGTCAATTAAATCAGCCTGGAACTGTTGGTCGATACCTCCCGCAATGGTGGTACGTCGTTTAAATTTTCTGCGCACCGGTTTGTGTAGGGTGTAGGTGTCCTGATGGCCTAACCACTCTTCAATTTTTTTACGACTAAGTTTGGTGGTACGTTGTAAGGGGGCGATTCCTCCATAAGATCCGGCTCGTTTTTGATCGTAGTAATGTTGTTTTAAAATCTTATTTACTTCTTTGGCCATGGTTCCCACTTTGGTGTCTTTTTCCTTCTTCTGAGCGAATACGACGATGTTTCTCGCAATTTACTGGCCCCCACCTTTTTTCGATTAGTGGGTGTGACGGGTGTGGACTGAGGCGTTTTGTCGACGATCTCATCTTTAAGTACAGTGGGTTGTTCGCTGGTTTGTAATGGTGGTGGTTGTTTAATATCCACGAGACCTAGAGGTACGTGACTGTACTGTTCTAGTCGAGTCAAATAACGCTGTAATGTTTGTTGATAAAGTCTAGCCGTGTCACCGAGTGGCAAATCTTGTCGATCCAAGACTAGTTGCATTTGAGTATCCAATTCTCCCAAGTTATCTCTTAGAGCATCGGGTAATATATAAGGTCTTTCTAACAAACGAAGATCCATCAAAATCATTTTTTTAGCCATCTAAAAGAGTCCTCTTAGTACAGATAGTATTGGAGTTAACAACGCAGATAAGAAACCTCCAGATTGTAAAAATTGTTTTCGTCTTTTGAGCGACATTTTCTTCTTGGTAAGCGCTCTCAATGTGTTTTTGTAACGACGCATACGTCTCTTCTGAGGGGGTGTCAGTGTAACGTTACCTTTTAAAACGTTGTGACAACATTCACAGAGTTTTCCTACCAGCTCGGGTGATGCTGTTTTCATAACAGCCTTGATGACTGGTGGTTTGGCTGTACCTAGAAATTTTAACATGTCACCATGTCTTTTTACTTTTTCTGCCATCTCGTTACTTGGGTATGTAAACAATTTGTTGTTCCTCTGGGAAGATGCGCGAACGAAGCCTTAAATTTTCTGGTGTGTCTTGACGAAGATCGATTACCAAATAGCCATGTGGGCCCGATGTTGCGTCTTTAAAACTCTCTTGGACATAGGCAGTTTGACCTGGGTACATCTGTTTGGCTAGATTAACAATCTGAGATCCATCGCGTGGATTTTTGAAAAGTACTATGTAATGAGAATTCAAACTAATGGTTCTGTGTTCTTTGTTCTTGCCAAATAAATTTTGCACAAGATAAAATACGCTTACATTTTTATGATGACTTTTTTTGTGAATAATTTAGTTACACGTTCATCTGTTTCGTTCATGAAGTCTTCGATAATCACCAACCGTCTCTTATCACCAGTCCACTGATCAATCTCGGGCAGTCCTTCAATAAACGGAACTCCAGTCATTGAATTGTATAGAGGTTGCCACTCGCTGTAACACCAAATAATTTCATCTGGTACGTCTGTTACCATATCTCGAATATGTGTTAGGAAACGCTGAACAAAAACAGTCTTTCCAGAGCCAGTTGGCCCTGAGATTAAACAGGTAAAGGGATGGACCCAACGTAAGCCCATTGTTAAGAATGACAGATTACACGTACAACCAGTTATTTTATATCTAAAGACACAACGTGCAAACATTGTGAGAACCTTTGGAGTAAAAAAAAAAAGTGAGAACCTTTAGTGTAAAAAGAATGTGAGAATCGTGCAAACATTGTAAGAATCACTGTTCTACAATGTGTGAATCATACTAAAAAATGTGAGAATCCCTGATACCAACATGTATTGAGAATCACTGTGTAAAACATTGTGAGAATCGTGTAAAAAAATGTGAGAATCCCTGTTTCCAGCATGTATTGAGAATCACTTTTCAAGAATTTGAGAATCACTGTTTGGTCAAGAACATGACAATCCCTGGAATATGTTTAAAGCTGTATGTTTTCCGAATAACATAAATATCTCTGGGGATTTGTTTTTTATACCGGGAGACATTTTTAAAGGACGGTTGATTTTGATTTTAATATATATGTTTTAGATAAGAAAAAATGTGTGTCTTTCGCTACGGAAAAGTCTAAATAATATATTATTTATTTTTGTAAAACATTTGTTAAAACGTACTCGGAAAGAAAAATCATATGCCTTTCTTTCTCTCTCTTTCTCTTTTAATATATATATATATTTTAGATATTTAATCTAAAAAATATGTCTGTGTTTTTTATCACTTTTTCTTGATTATTTCAAAATACTTGTTAGATATTTTTTTGTAAACCGTTATTCGTAACAGTCTGTCGACAGCTGTCCTTCCGTCAACAAGACCCGGGCGCTAAACAAATAAAGTTCGCTAATTTTATGGTGGAACATTGTACATCTGTCTGTAAGTAAATAATTCCTAACGAGTTTTCGCTGTGGATCAATACTCGTACGTGTCCAAACAGGACATTTAGACCAACAGTATTGTTTGTCTAAGTATTTTATTACAATCCCGAAAAACTCTTTTTCAGAACACCTGGACAGTAATTAAACATTGTTGAGCTATTTCTTAATCATGTCCCGTTATCGGTACGTGTCAATTTATAACCAACTGTTTGCGAGCAGCCGAATAGGTGTGTAAACATTAGGGTCGTTGAGCCCCGTTATTGTCTGAACTCACCTGTTTTACGCGCGCGCACTTTTTTGTAATATAATGAGCCATATTGTCTCTAGAGATCTTATTGGAACGACAATCCCCGAAGTGAAAACATCTCTCTGAAAGACCAAGCCTTCTGAAAGAAAAGAACCACTTGTTTTGTCATATTAATTGAGTGTTACAGCGTATGTATTATTTTTGTTAAATATATTTCTATCGTTTTCTGTATTTAAAAGATATATGTCTGTGAATGATTAAGCATGTTCTGTGTTAGGATGTTAAATATTTAAACAAAAATATATATCTGTGTATTCGTATTTTGTGTTAGGAAGTTAAAATAATTATTTCTATTTAGATTTTTTTTAGTTGGTTGTTTTTTCGGTACTCTGTGTTAAACTGATAAATATCTACATCTCGTGTCTCTATTTAATAAAATTATAAAAATTTTAGTTGATTGTGTTCTTGTGTTGTATTAAATATTTAAACAAAAAGATATGTCTGTGCACTAGCCAGTGTTGCTAAAATCTGTTTCAAAATATAAGTGTTTTCGTTAGGATACCCTAAATAACTTTAAAGATATCTGTTTTTTCGGTAATCTGTGTTAAAATATCTACATCTCATGTCTCTATTTAATAAAATTATAAAAAGGTTTTAGTTGCTTGTTTATTCGTTAAGCATGTTCTGTGTTAGGATGCTAAATATTTTACACGTTATATAGAATTTTATATAGCTGTTTTCGTTAGGATACAATAAATATCTTTAAAAATATCTGTTTTTTCGTGTGTTAGGGTGTAAAAATATCTCTATTTAATAACATTATAAAATTAAGCATGCTCTGTGTTAGGCTGTTAAAATATCTCTATTTAATAACATTATAAAAAGGTTTTAGTTGTTTGTGTATTCGTTTTTACACTAGGCAGTGTTGCTAAAGGCTGTTTCAGATTAGTCTAACTGTTAATATCTGTGTGTTTTATGTTAACTCAGATACTAAATTGTTATTTTTATCTGTTAAGATGTTAACTCAGATACTAAATTGTTATTTTTATCTGTTTTATGTTAAATCCGGACATAACATTTTAACGTGTATATTTTTTGATAAGACTTAACCGATTATGTACTACGAAAAAAGACTAACACTTATCCGTGTTTCTCCCCTGTTGTTAGACAAGTGTTTTTGTTCACATTTACTCAGCCTGGATTTCAACTGATGGTGCAATACTTTCTACAAACTAAACTCGAGCGTGAGGAATATTTTTGTGTGTTAACATAATAAAGAAATAAAGAAAATTAAAGAGCATATTTAGAACATACCATATTTTTTAACAGTACTATACATGTAAAAATATAGAGATAATACAATCAACATATTACATTAAGTCACCCTGATTGAAACTAGCAAAACACGTTCATATTTATATCTCCATTATTTTAAACGACAGATCAATTCGTTGGGTCACGCACAGGCTGGGTTTTTTAATCGATATCTTTCTGACACAGTGCGCGCGAGGCATTTTTTTGATCCGTTAACAGTATAGAATAAGAAATAACACTGTGTTTATTCTCTCTCTCTCTCTCCCTCTCTTTCTCGCTTTTCTCGCTTTCTCTCTCTTTCTCTCTCTCTCTCTTTCTCGCTTTTCTCTCTCTCTCTCTCTCTCTCTCTCTCTCTCTCTCTCTATTTAACTGATTGATACATATATTTAATTTTATGTGTGAGTAATGTTTTCTTGTTTCTAATCAACAGATGTCTTCAATTCAAGGCTACGGTTGCTCGATCTGCAGTCGTTCGTTTACTCGTCAAAGCAACCTAACACGTCATATCTCCTCGGTCCATACAGACAAGAATCACCCCTGTCGTGTCTGTCCTCAAAAGTTTGCAGGACCTGAGGCACTGCAACAACACATCGAGATCTTTCATGGACCCGGTGCACCAAGATCCCCCACAGTGGAAGCCACTGCACCGGGGGCCGCTATTGTTATAGACACGCCAGTGGGGACCACCACTGCACCGGGGACCGCTATTGTTATAGACACGCCAGTGGGGACCACCACTGCAGCTGGACACAGCCTAACATGTGCCCGCTGTGGTAAGACATTTACCCGCCGTGATGCATTATTACGGCACCACAAAACAGTGCACTCACTACCACGTTTTTCTTGTGACATTTGCGACAAACAATTTACCCGTAGTGATAATTTACAGACCCACATAACACAAATACACCCCACCCCTAACCAACTTTCGACCTCATACCCACCAGGAGTCGAATCATCAACCCACCAAGCATCATCATCGGGGCACCAACAGACACTAACAGCCGGTGCCACAACAGACTTATCATCATCAACCTCGAGAATACCAGTAGCGCACCAAGAGACAGCATCAGGCACAAAGACATCAACATCATCTGCTGCAGCAGGGACCACAGACTCGATGAGAACAGCAACAACTTCCACCCCACATACAGGACCCACTTCAACACCCATCCCATCTCAACCACCAAAAACAGGCCAGACCAAAAAACGTCCCATGAACAGTACCCACCAGTCCCATATCAAAAAACCACGTCTGCCCACTGAAGAAGACAGTTTACAAGACTTACAGGCTGACATACGACAAGTCTACACCGACAACTGGAATGCAATCAAAACACACTCCAATAAACATAAATATTTATCAACATTCACTTTTTTCCACAGACCAACACAAAATATGGACTGGGACCGTCTCTTGCTCCCTGTATTCACACAACAAACAAAGCGCTTCAAAATAAACTACAGTTTCCACATCATCTTACGCCACAGAGAAACAAATGAATTAAGATTCTATCACGCGTCACATAACAACGCGATCGACTTAGATCAACCTCACCTAGTCAACAATATTACAGATTTCAAAGCTTTTCTCTCACAATTACACGACAGCGATATTGTCACACAAGCACAGTTAAACAGACCAAACACAAAATATTTTGTTGAAGCAATTCCAGCGACTTATTTCTATCTATATCACATTCAAGACTTTTCCATTGGCTGCTGCTTACAAGACATTCCCTCTTTCATCACGGACAATCACCACATCCATACACTACAACCCGATTCACACTCCAAACCATACAGTGATAACTTTTGCTTTTTTAGATGTCTAGCCGTTTTTAGGGGTGGTGCCGTTAAGAACGTTAGAAAACCGACTCGCCGGCTAGTCGAACAGTGGCAAACACAGCAGGGACTTACGTCCCTCATCGATTTCCCCGGGGTTAGTTTAATCGATATGCCCCAATTAGAGAAATGTTTTAACGTAAATATTGACATTTTTGAATTTGACGACGAGGAAAACCTGACCCCCAAACTTAGAGGTAGTGACACTTTTCCAGATACGTTGCGTCTGTTAATGTTTAAGAACCACTTTATGTACATTGCAGATATCGATAGGGCCAGTAACTCTTTTTCGTGTCCCGAGTGCGGTAAGTTGTGGAAGATTTATAAGTTTATGGTGCGCCATGAAAAGACCTGTGCCGGCTCTAAGCGAAGAGAAACATTTAGAGGTGGTGTGTATAATCCCCCAGAGACCATTTGGGAATTAATCGAGGAGGAGGGTATAGATGTAGACACAAAATTCGTCTTCCCTTATAGAGCCACGTTTGACTATGAGTGTTTTTTTGAGAACAGTCTAGAGTCAAGTGGTAATGCCACTACCTACACGGCCAAACACGTGCCCCTGTCGTGTTCGGTGGCTTCTAACGTCCCCGGTTTTGAAGCCCCCGTGTGTTTTATCACAAAGGGTGATCCACAAGAATTGGTCAATAGGATGGCTGACCATCTGCTCAAAATTGCCGCGGCCTCTTATGAGATTCTGCGTGCGTATTTAGACGGTGTTTGCATGCAACTCGAGGCTTTAGAGACGATCGGTAATTCAAACGGGCTCCTTGCTAGATTAGAGGGTTATTTGGGGCAGCTACCCGTATTAGGTTTCAATTCGGATAAGTATGACGTTAACGTAATCAAACCCTTTCTAATCAAATATTTCATGGGGGAAGACTTCAAATTTTTAGTCAAGAGAAACAATAATTTTATGTGTATTGCCACTAGCGAGTTAAAGTTTTTAGACATAGTCAACTACTTAGCCCCCGGATTTAGCTATAGCAAATATCTCGCGGCATACAACGTTAAAGAAACCAAAGGATTTTTCTGTTATGAATATATTACCGATTTAGCAAAGTTAGACGAAACGGCGCTACCACCCCACTCGGTATTTTTTTCCGCCCTTAAAAACACTAACATTTCCGTCGACGAGTACGCCGAATGCCAGAAGGTGTGGACCGAGAACCACATGACAACGTTGCGCGATTTTCTGACGTGGTATAATAATAAAGACGTGGTCCCCTTCCTTGCAGCGTTAGACCGACAAGTTAGTTTTTACGTGGACCTAGGCGTAGACATGTTTAAAGACGCGATCTCCGTGCCCGGTGTCACGTTAAAGTACCTCTTCAAAACACTCCCGTCCAACGTCTTGTTTTCTTTATGTTCGAAGCAGGAGGCAGATTTGCATAACACCTTGTGCCAAAACATAGTTGGGGACCCTCAATTATTTTTCACAAGTTCCACGAGCAAGACAAAACCCGCATTAGAGGTGGCAAAACGGTTCAATCCATTAAAGGTTTTGATGCCAACGCCCTTTATTTGTGGGCGATAATGCAGAAAATGCCCACTGACTTTCCCGTTAGACGGTACAGGGAGGATGGTTTCAAGCACCACAAACTTCACAAATATACCGTGCAGTGCCGCGATTATTTGGCTTGGGTCTCCCACCAAAATAAAGTGACCTTGAAAACCCAGTTTAACGGGTGTGAGAAGGCGTTGGGTGATATATGCATTAGGGTAGACGGTTGGGACAAATACTCTCGTACCGCCTACCAGTTCCATGGGTGCCTATTCCACGGCCACCCTAACTGCCCACTAACCGCCGGCCGTGACGTTAACCCAGTCAACAACAAACCTTTGTCTGAGTTGTACGCAAAGACGGTAGAAATAAGTTCTTATTTACGGGACGATTGCAACGTCGAATTGGTAGAAATGTGGGAATGCAAGTGGCAGGCATTGAAGAAAACCGATCCATCAATCCGTCGTTTTCTGAACGCCACCTTCCCTACCCAGAAACCATCTTACACCAAATGTCGGTACCCGCTATCAAAGGAGAATATTCTCACCTCGGTGCTAGACGAGACCTTGTTTGGTCTAGTCGAGTGTGACATACATGTACCCGACTCTTTAAAAGAACATTTCTCGGAAATGACGCCCATTTTTAAGAATGTTGACGTCACGAGGGAAGATATTGGGCCTTTCATGCGGGAATACGCCGACAAACATAAACTCCTGACTACCCCCAGACGGACGTTGATCGGGAGTTATGTGGGCAAGAAAATTCTGTTGACGACACCTCTGCTTCGGTGGTACTTAATCAAAGGCTTAGAAGTCACCTGTATCTACCAGGTGATTGAGTATACACCCGTGACGTGTTTTAAACGGTTTGGGGACACTGTTTCGAACGCGCGTCGACAGGGTGATACTGATCCTGCCTATGCCATAACCAGCGAGACCATGAAACTGCTAGGTAACGCCGCCTACGGCAAGACATTGACCAATAAGGCGAAGCATGTGGATGTCCCGTACACGATGGGAGAGGATGCGTCTGACCTAATAAACTCACCCCGCTTTAGGAAAATGACGTTAGTGACGGACGAGATTTTTGAAGTAGAAAAACTTAAACTGACTATTAGTTGGGACCTCCCCGTCCAGATAGGTTTTTTCGTCTACCAATACGCGAAATTACGCATGTTAGAATTTTATTACGACTGTCTAGATAAATTTGTAGATAGGTCAGACATTCAGTTGTGCGAGACGGACACAGACAGCCTTTACTTGGCCCTTAGCGCGAATAACTTAGCGGACGTTGTTAAGCCCGCTATGCGACGAGAATTTTATAGCTCCTACCACCAATGGTTCCCCGCCGAAGTATGTCCCGACCATAGACCCGACTTTGTAGCTAGCGAGGGTAAAACGCGCGCCCTTTGTCAGAAATGCCGCGAACAAAAATTATTCGACAAACGGACACCGGGCCTTTTTAAATTAGAGTACGAAGGCAGAGGGATGGTTTCCCTCTGTAGCAAGACGTATCACTGTTTTGGCGACTATGACAAAACAACCACCAAAGGACTCAACAAACACCACAACAAAGTAGGCAAACACACTTTCTTAGAAGTCCTCAACACACAACAAGCACAGGGTGGGAAAAATATCGGCTTCAGAGCACACAAATCCTCCATCTACACCTACGAACAACACCGCAACGCCCTGTCTTACTTTTACATCAAAAGACAGGTACATCCCGACAACGTCACCACATCATCCCTCAACATTTAAACTGTCTGTACACAATACCACACACACACAACACCTCTATTTCTTACGACGTGACAACCCCCCTCGAGGTCTGGCCTGCAGCTGTGATATTTTTATTGTAAATAAATCTGTGAAAATGTATATTTTGTAACAAAACACCACTGATATGAGTAAATATCATGTCATGTTTTGTATTCGATCACTTCCTGATATATATTGTTTACACACGGTATCCCGTGGTTGCAGGAAGTGACGTCTTGACTCCTGCTTTGAATTGACAGCAGACGTCAGTTTTGATTTGGGACAAGCTAGCGTCTCTAACCGGGAGTCTGCTTGTGTCGTTTGACCAGTATGCATGGAATGTGTCCAGTAGGACCTGATTTTAGAATGTGTTAATTGCATTTGGGCATCTTTATATTGCACCTGCAAGATCGATTACCATCACTGCCTTATGCTTTCATTAACAGTATAATGTCAGATTAGTCTTAGCAGTGTGTATGGAATTCTTGGGCACGTAAGTTGACTGTTCCATTAAAACTGAGAGTATCAGAATCAAGGACAGTAGAGACATGTGCTAGTAAAAGCTACGATGTCATACCATACTCAATGTGGAGTACTGTGTTAATAAATATATGAACTGTGCCAAGAAGTTAGGCCTTGTTACTGAGTACCTGTGGTGCGGGCCAGGGAGATTGTGTGTGACTGGCCATATTTAAATATATATTATAATTCCTGAAATGGAATATACAAGGAGAACCCTGGAGGGTATTCAGCAGGCCACTGTAATAAGGAGTGTCAAGCCTTTAGTCTAATACACTCTTACCACAGGACGTCGGGAGGACGGTTCCTGAAATAATAATATTTTCTTAAAATTACCCGTACCAGTTTCTGGGGGCCAAGCCATTGGATGCCTTACAAGCCGAAGAGCGCCTAACGAGTCCAGGACTATTTTTTCAAAATGGCGGCACGCATCGTCTGCCAAACATTTTTATGAATGGAAGGGATTTCCATCAACATGAATGTGCCTCAAGTTGTCACTAAGTTATAAAAGTGACCCATTATTACACAGAAGTCATAGGAACTGACTATCTTCATCCAAGAATCAAGTATTCTGTCAAAAATCATGGACCAGATCGATGTCCTTCGATGTCAGCATGAAGCAATTCTAAGCCTAACCAAAGACTAGGCTAATATCATCACTACATCCCTTGCTTGTCGAAGTCTCAAGAAGGATTGTTTTCTTGGCAACAGATAAGTCTGTTTATTGTTACATACAGCTTGGCTGTGAATACAATCTGTTTGCCTGATATCTGACTTCACCTTATGTGTTTTCATTACGTGTTTTTGGTTTTGTAACTAGCGGGCAGTATGGAGGGACTTGATTTGTGATTATTCAATACCGCGAAAGCTAGGTCGAATGAGCAAATCAAGCGTTCTATAGGGCAGTATCTGTGTGATTCAGATAGAGGACCCAGCATATTCTGCTGGTTGTATAAAAGTTTGCCTCTATTGAATTTAACAGATCCATTTTTGTTATCTGTGTAGTCATGTTTACCTATTGTTTGTTTTCATAAGTACTGTCATTGTTATATTTTATTTAGTTCGTTGCATTATTGTTTGTAATATTGTCTATACTCATCTGACTATCATTTATTTCATAGATGTCATAATTGTTGTGATATGCGTCTTGTCTTGTCTATTTGTACTAGAGCTTTAGTTTAAATTAATTCATATATATTTTATAGTTATTCCTTTGTTTTCCATTTGTATTTCCTTTAGTTGCTCGAACCCTGTCTTGCTGTTCCTACTCGTTGTAGTTCTATTTTTTTTCATTACTCCATATTGTTTATCTGAATACATCTACTATTGCAATTATAAGTTGATCTGAGATTGGTGGATGAAGTATTGAATATAGCTGACATATTCATATATATATATAAAAGTTGAAATATTGTGTACATATTGATAAGCACAATAATTGGAAATTATGACTACGCTGGACGATTTTATCCAGGAGTGTAAGGATGATGGATTGCAGGGCCCAGATCTGGAGGAATCTGTAATAGACCGATTCTTAGGTCAGGTGGCATCAGATTTAGAGGATTTTGCGAATGTTAATTTCCAATCTAATCCTCATGTGAAGATTGCTAAGGAAATAGCAGATTTACTGCGTATGGACCTCCGTATGTTTTTGGGGCGATATATTCATGTAAAACATGATCATGTATTGAAAAACTTACGACATGCCTTTCTCGACAACTATGTTCTTGAGAATAACAAAAAGGACAAACATTGTTGTAAAGAAAGGGCTCTTACTAATGAGCTGAAGCAATTAAAAATAGAATCTGAGCAACAGGTGGCGGTCCTGAAATCAGATAATGTGAAACTGTATAATCTTAATACTCGCCAGAAAAAGGAGCTAGAAGATGAGGTGAACTCATTAAAAAATTTACTTGATAGACAAGAAAATGTCAATAGTGAACTTGATAAGATTAATGCCACTTTAAGGGTGAATTGTCATGCACAGGTGACTCAGATTCAAGAACTGACATCTGAGGTATCTCTTTTAAGATTGAAAGTTGATATGACAATGGAGGTAAGAGATCAAGAAGAAGTACAATTAGCTAAGGAAAGAAGAGCAGAAGAGATGGCTCTTGAAAAAGAAAAATTAGCATATGCTCAAACTGATATAGAGGTAGAACAAGAGCATACAAAGAACATAGACGGATTACAGGAGGGGGCATATTTTGAGAGATTACTTTTGGAGGAGAGGTGTAAAAATGGCAACCTTGAAGGGATGAATAAGAGGCTAAATGATGAAATTTCACTAAAAGACTTGGAAATTGCTAAGTCAAGAAAAAGGGTTGAGGGGTTGATAGATATTGTGTTAAACAAAGATATATTGTCAACCATGAAACATGAAAAACATCTGGTACAACAGGCCAGCACTACTAAGTGTGGTATAAATAGATTACCACGGCCTGATAGAGTGAAGAGATCATGTCGAGGCAGGTACAACTTCCCTCGACATCACTCTGATACCAGTATCTCTGGTCAGAATAATACTGCCTGTTCGGATAGTGAGTCATGGAGGCATGCTCACATTACATTTCCTCTTAAGAATTGGGATCATATGGTCAGGGGTCATACAAGGTATACTGATAAGACTCAGAAAGTTACATTGAATATTGAAGATAAAGATAAGAAAAATATACCTAATCGAATTATTGCCAGTGCATCTGAAAAAAAATGCTTCAACATGCCGATTAGGCTGTCTGCTCAGACATGTCTTGAATCTACAATCAAAAAAAGACAGAAGTATCATGCCCGGTTCAGCCAGCATGATGCACCCTACAATGAGGATGTTAAATCCAGAAAGAGGAATAATGTCCATGATTCTCATGGGACCACAGGTGCATACTCAAGCACAGTTTTGGTGAGAAATCTACCACCAGGCACTTCATGGCAGGCACTGGGTGAATTTTTTCAATTCACAGCCGACGTAAAGTTTGTACGTCTTTTGCCAAGTGTCAGCTTCAATAATAGGGAGGCACTTATTTTTTTTTACTCCAATAGGGATGCACGCAGGGTTATCCATCGTGACAACGGTGCTTACTTTCAGGACTATTGTCTTGATGTGCAATTAATGCATTATTCACTGTCACACAAATGTTGATACGTTCTTGACATTATTTCAATTTATTTCAGCTATCTTCTAGGAACAAGTTCAGATGTTTCCTATACTAATTATCCTTTTTACAGGTTTGCACTCTTTAGGGTCTACTCAATTTTTATCGCAAGTTTATCCCTAATTTTGCAGAGTATACGTCCGTGTTGTCATCACTGGTGAAGAAAGAGTCACCAAATAGGTTTGTTTTTGGCCGAGAGGGTCATGTGGCTTTAAATAGATTAAAATGCCTGTTTTCCAAGTTGCCTATATTGAGATTGCCTGACCCTTCTAAACATTTTATTCTTAGAGTCGACGCTTCAAAAACGTCCATTGGAGGTTCGCTGTTGCAAGAATGGAAGGGCTGTTTACATCCAACACTTTATGTTAGCAGGAAGCTAACGCCGACGGAGCAACGTTACCCGGTCATTGAGAGAGAGCTACTGGCTCTTGTGTTCTGCTTCTCTAAACTGCAACGCTACCTGCTTGGTGCAAGTTTCACACTCGAGACGGACCAAAGAGCACTTTCTTACCTGAAAACAGCGAGATTCAAGAATGCTAAAGCAGCGCGTGCCTAATTGGCTCTTCAACCTTATAATTACCAGATTAAACCCATCGCAGGAAAGGTGAACGTGATGGCCGATGTTCTATCCAGATGCGTGAAGCATCCGCTATCGCCAGTTGTCTCCGCAAATGCTGCTTCAATCCAACTTTGATGCTCAATAATAACAATAATTCCTTTGTGACAAGTCAGGAATTATTTCGCAAAAAGGTAGCATCATGAACTAAGGCACATGCCTTCTTTTAACTCATATAGTGCATACTTCAGACATTACAGCCACATTGCTTCGTCATGCACTTAAACCAGTTGAAAAACTAGAGACACTATGCCAAGCAGCATGATGATGATGAATTGCTGTCCATCCTAAATCAAGATATATATTCAAGCGTTCGTCATATGATGTCTAATGCAATTGCTCAAGAACAATATTGCGCTACTTCATACACGTTGTACAATGACTTTTGGCAGTATGACAATCCAAGTCGGTACGATTCAGATACTTTGTTGCAATTTCCAAAATGTTTTGCACTAATTAACAGTCTCAAACGTTGATTAAAAAGGGAAGTAACTAAAATTACTGACTACAAAGTTCAAAAAGGGACATAACAAAGAAATTATATTTCAACATATACTTATAAAATTCTCAAGTACAGAATGAAGAATAGTATCTGTGCTGTATATGCTATTGCATGGAAGACAAACATCGACAACCGACATAGATGAAAAATGGATTTTTTTTCAATGAACTATTTCGTTCCGATATATATACTTAACTGGAAATCAATAACAATACGTGTGAATAAGTACGAACTAGTGATTTACTGAAAGTTTAATTCTTTTAAATACTTCTACAGGAAGAACTGTGTATGGTCTAACATGACCAGTTTTAATAACACTAGTGATATTACATTGGTTCATTAGTGTATCATTATGTGAATTGAATTACATTGGTGCTTACACTTAGTATAACCTATATCCTTCATATGTGTAGATATTAAGTAATATATCTTCATATGACATCTCATTAACATTGTCATTCACCACATGACATTGCATACATACAAATATTAATAACTATTTTGACATATTGTCACAGTCACCATTTACATTTTAACTTCTCTGCCTCATTTGTTCTATTCTATCTTTGATTGCTTCTTATGCATTTCATTTGATAGATAGGTAGACTTACATACTGACACGACTTAGGGCGTTTGTTGACATGGTATGCTGTGTGAGTGCCATGACTGACATATTGACTTTTCTTCACTGCCTTCTAATTAATGTAGTTACCTCACATTTGTGTCAAAAGAGCGTCTGCTAACGATAATGGGTTTAGTTATGTTATTACTAAATACTACACCTTGTGTGTTAAATTGTCGATTATGGAGCACGCCTCTAGGTGCTATCATAATGATGACAGTTGAGCATTTGGATATTGTCATATGGTTTCTCCAGTGACCTTGTAAGATTGTACTTTGAAAATAATGAAAAGTTCCTTTTCATTATTTTAATCCAGGGGGGGGAGTAAATGATATGAGTAAATATCATGTCATGTTTTGTATTCGATCACTTCCTGATATATATTGTTTACACATGGTATCCCGTGGTTGCAGGAAGTGACGTCTTGACTCCTGCTTTGAATTGACAGCAGACGTCAGTTTTGATTTGGGACAAGCTAGCGTCTCTAACCGGGAGTCTGCTTGTGTCGTTTGACCAGTATGCATGGAATGTGTCCAGTAGGACCTGATTTTAGAATGTGTTAATTGCCTTTGGGCATCTTTATATTGCACCTGCAAGATCGATTACCATCACTGCCTTATGCTTTCATTAACAGTATAATGTCAGATTAGTCTTAGCAGTGTGTATAGAATTCTTGGGCACGTAAGTTGACTGTTCCATTAAAACTGAGAGTATCAGAATCAAGGACAGTAGAGACATGTGCTAGTAAAAGCTACGATGTCATACCATACTCAATGTGGAGTACTGTGTTAATAAATATATGAACTGTGCCAAGAAGTTAGGCCTTGTTACTGAGT
This sequence comes from Oreohelix idahoensis, assembly GCA_024509875.1. Classification (NCBI taxonomy): domain Eukaryota; kingdom Metazoa; phylum Mollusca; class Gastropoda; order Stylommatophora; family Oreohelicidae; genus Oreohelix; species Oreohelix idahoensis. The sequence goes on along the minus strand of JAMPIV010004253.1, from coordinate 109,426 downwards.
ACCTGTGGTGCGGGCCAGGGAGATTGTGTGTGACTGGCCATATTTAAATATATATTATAATTCCTGAAATGGAATATACAAGGAGAAGCCTGGAGGGTATTCAGCAGGCCACTGTAATAAGGAGTGTCAAGCCTTTAGTCTAATGCACTCTTACCACAGGACGTCGGGAGGACGGTTCCTGAAATAATAATATTTTCTTAAAATTACCCGTACCAACCACTAATATATGTATATAACAAAGTTCATGTCACTATGTATTATTTGGGAATGTATACTCATGTAATGTTAAAAAATACTATATATATATATGTACTCCTATATATTACCATATATACTCCTGTTTGATACTGCTATTACCCCCTATATATATATATATATATATATATATATATATATATATATATATATATATATATATATATATATATATGTTTTGATACTACAAAAACACTATTAAATATACAATAAAACTATATTAACTAAAACGCCTTTTTTTACCTATATCGTCCGTTGTATTTCGTCTAATTTTTCGTCTAACTGTTTGTATAACTGTTCGTCTAACTGTTGTAAAATATCGTCTTCTTGTTATGTAAATATATCCTACTGTCTAAATATGTATCTAAAAATACCTCTAAATATATCCTCTTCTTGTTATCTAAATATATATATATCCTCTTCTTGTTGTCGTCTTCTTGTTGTCTAAATATAGCTTCCTATTATATCGTCTAACTATCGTCTAACTATTATCCTCTTCTTGTTATCGTCTTCTTGTTATGTAAATATATATGTCTAAAAGTCTAAATATATATCGTCTTCTTGTTGTCTAAATATAACCTCTTCTTGTTACCTCAAGTCCGCCATCTTGCCACATTTTCCTTATATAAAAAGCCGCCATCTTCCTATACCCCTCTTCTTGTTATCTCAAGTCCGCCATCTTGCCACATTTTCCCTATATAAAAAGCCGCCATCTTCCTATACCCCTCTTCTTGTTATCTCAAGTCCGCCATCTTGCTCCACCACATTTCCCTTATATAAAAGTCATGCGCTCCACCTGGCGTTTTTGCTATATAAAAGTCACGCGCCACCTGCCGCTTCACCTGCGCTCCACCTGCGCTCCACCTGAATGATACCTGTTTGGTACATTCACTACTACTAATGACCGTACAATAGAATCAATCAACCAATACCCTTTAGCTCCCCAAGGAGCATAGGCATTCAACAAACACATGCCAGGTCCTTCGGTCACGTGCCATCAGCTCAAGTTATTTCCATTTTTTCCTCATCATTTTCACCTCTGTATCCAGTTCTCTTCTCCATGTGTTTTTTGGTCTACCTCTGCCCCTCTTTTCCTGGGGATTCCAGAACAAGGACTGGCTTGTAACACTATCTACAGGTGTCCTCAATGTCATCAGTTCCACATTTGTGACTTTGTCATACCATTTCAATTCTTCTATTGTACCCAAGCACCCGTTTATGAAAGTCTGTAGCCTTTTGGTTGTTGTTTTTGGTGTTCTCCATTGTTTCATAGCCCTACAATAGGACTTACTTGACATTTGAGTTGAAGATTCTTATTTTCGTGGTGGACTAATTTCTCTTGATCTCCATATGTTTCCCAATGCAATGAAAGCTCCTTGTAACCGTGGTGCTATTATTGCATGTATTGTAAGCCTAGTCCCAAGGCATCAATTATAAGTCACATGTAACCGGGTCCATCAGTGTTTCAGTTCTATATAAGTTATATCTATGTGAGTGATTGTTTAACTGGCTTTGAGCTCGCCAGAGATGGTTATTGCTCACAGTCTATTTAGTTCCTGTGGTTCGTTCCAGACTTCCTTCTATAGGTGATGATTATGGAGAGCCTTAGTGGTTAGGTTTTAATTTAGAATAGAACAATGCATCCAAACATTTTTGACGAGTTTAAATTCTTCAAACAGCATGGTTATTTTCCAAAAGAAAGTTTTATTTAACTGCCAACTGGCTCAAGGAGTTTATAACAAATAATTCATTCATATATCTTTGTACATCAGTTTACAAATAATGCGAAGACCTGACGTTCTTTTCTCATGAGTCAAATTATTCAGTTCCATACTATCCAAATATGTCCTGTAATATTTCTTTTAACCATTGTCTCAATAAATCCTCCTTTACATTCTCCATTTTGTATATGGGCGACTTGTAGTAACGATATGATACGTAATATTTCAAATCGATAGAGTACTTACATGGTCTTAAGTACAATAATATACCTGTCCTAATGTGTACAACTACACATATGAAATATTTGGGCACAAAAATGTCGAAAACTTCAACTAATGGAGTCTTACAGTGGCGACGTCTTACTACATCGTTCTTCTTTTCAGGACTGCCGTTCGGAATATTTTCTGCCGGCAAACACACTGAGCTGAAGCTGGCTGTGTTTTTTTCATTGGTTAAACATCACGTGATTACAGCGTAATGAAGCTGTCTCTATGACAACTGCCGGGTAAGATCAGTGTGCCTAATGTCAAAACGCTGACCTTGTCAAAAGACCACCGTTCATTTCCCTTCTCTATTATTTCGGGTTGATTTTTTTATTTTAGTTAAGAATTCTTCTTACTATTTATAGGGAAATGGTATATTATATTTTTAGTTATTTATGACTAGACTCTAGCATGAATAAATGCTCAAGTGGTCGGTCAGACGGCCACATCCACTTGCTTTTTGTGCTCTTATTTCGGTATCATTGTCTGTCCCTCCAACTTTACCAATATGGATGCCAAGATAAGTGTACGATTTTACATCTCGTAGTGGTGTTTCTTGAAGTTCAACTTTGTTGTCATGTCCTGCATTTATTCTTATTGTCTTTGTCTTTTCCTTGTGTATTTTCAGACCCACTTGTGGCCTCTCATATGATCTTCAATACAATAGACTAGGAAGAGGAAAAGAAGAAAAAAAAAGACAAATTATTTAAAATTGCATGACCTGTTTTTGTGTGTATGTATTGTTTGCCTGTGCTTTCGTTTTTGTTTGTATTAGTGCTTGTTAGTATTAGTTTGTGTTTCGAGAAAGCAGGGAATTTAGCAACGACGTCTGTATGGGATTCACCCTACAACAGCTTCAGACTGCATAGAATTTCATGTGTGGACGGTCACGTGATAGCAGTCCAAGACAGACACTCCAATCAGACTGGTCAATATACCATCTGTGACGCGGCTTTCGCTCCTCCGGGAGTATGTGCTTTCACATGGTCACGTCACACGTACAACACTTACAACTGTCTGGCGAGCAGTACATGATAACAAGAATTGATATATATGACAGACAAACAATATTATGTCAATAGGCGAGTATCAACGACTGTCACACTAAGAACCCGATTTCTGACAGAAATAACAAAAACATTAATATTTAAGTAGAGAACATAATGAAACAAATAATAACGAGGCATTTTCTATTTAATATTTCATTGTGTTCTGTTCATGTTGTGCGCATACAGTATTTAATATTTTTTTTAAATTTAAAATAAAGTAAAGAAAGAAAGAGTAATTTAAAACAATGTATGAAATGTGTAGATACAATTATAAGCTATTAGTTAACAGCAATGCTGACTGATGTGGTCAGGCCTTCGATGTTTCAACGACTACAACAGAAGCTAAACGGTGGCGTATGCCAAGTCATCCAAACCCTTGTCTTCATTGTATTATCATGTTGGTTATGTTTGTTATTATCTCTATACACACTAATGCTACATTTTATATTAGCTTCCGATACTGAACAATTTTGAAGGATATGGCGTGACCACACACATTTATTCATAAATGCAGAAATATTATACTATTTATAATATATACTAGCCCCTTCAGTCGTAACTGACTATGGGAATGCGCCCCTGAGGTGACATCCCTCTATGTATACAATTAAACACTACTCCTTATCGACACTGTAAACGCTTTACTTATAATGTACTCGTATCTTCTTTATTTTCTTCATATTTAACAAACTGTCTACTATTTGACGAAATAAACGGTCCAATTAAGTCAGTATTTTTGGCTGACTCGTCCCACGAAAGTTGGTAGCAAAACTACCTTCGCGTGCACAAAGGCACTTCAGCCTTCGGGAAAGTCTTATATCACACTTAAGGGAAAGCGATATCTGGGTTTGATGACGTCATAACTTTTAAAAGTGTCGTCCATTAGCTTGAAATTGGCACGAGACATGCAGTTAAACTAGAAAGGTAGGTCTTTAGATGCTAGACTTGGCGGGAGATCAGTTCCGACTATTGAGCGTCTATGCGTCAAAGATCAACTGGAATAGATTGCTAATGTTTATTTCTGGGTGATCGTAGACCAGTCTCAAAGCTGGAGTTCATACAGCTAAGATCAGCTGAAATAGATTGCTAGCGTTTCTATCTGAGTGATCATGGACCAGTCTCTAAGCTGGTGGTCATACATCAAAGATTAACTAGAACAGATTGTTAGTGTTTCTGTCCGAGTGATCATAGACCAGTCTCTAAGCTGGTCGTCATACATCAAAGATTAGCTAGAATAGATAGATAGCGTTTCTGTCTAGGTGATCATAGATGTGACGAGTTGTGTTGAATTTTGCGACCAGCTAAGTCTGTCATAACAAGTTTTGTCTACCTCTGTTTTGTCCACGCCCTGTTTTGATTTTATTTGATACTTAGACTCTTTGTCGCACATTTATCTACGTGTTAGTCTTAGTTCGGACAGCGTTAAACTGCTCGAGCGAGGTAACCTTTGATACCTGGCCACACTGGTGAAATGTCCTGGTCAAAGGAAAGACTGGGTGTCTTTTATCCTGTCGCAGGATACGAGGCGAACGAGAATTGTCTTTGCCAGGGGAAAAGTTTGCCGCTCACTCCGAGCACCTGCATTACTTCAGAAGCATAATTGAGGTCTTATTTTTGGAGTATATAAGGGAGTGTTTTTTAAATCCATCCTTACTTACAGTAGCAACAGCCCAGTCACGCGAAGTGTATTCCTTACTTATAAGTTATACAGTCGCGTAAAATTCTCTGACATCTGGGAGAGATAATTTCCAGCGGATTTCAAATTCTGTTTGGGTAAGTGATACTTGGTTTAATATTAATTGTAATTTGGGTTAACATTTTGAACCAAAGCTAGAACGATTTTATCCATACATTAATAAGTGAAGTGGTTCTTATTGTTAAGCAATTTACACGAAGGGTGTAGGTATTCTGAGAAGTAACAATCTCGAAGTTATTTTAGATTAAGTCATAAATACGTAATAAGGTTGATCAAATCAGATCTGTGTGTTCAGTGAAGGAGGGGTGTTTTGGTAACGGTCGCTAGCAATCAGAGGAAACCCCCTTTGTAAGACTATAAATAAATATCGTAGGGATACAAATTTCAGGGACATTCTTGTACGCAGCCGTTTGATGAATACTAGCCCTCCATATTTTGGTACACAGTCTGCCCCCGCCCCAGATGTCGTACGCGAGCGCATGTGCTCCAGACTCCGACTGTTTCATTTCCATAGGGCAATTTTATTATTAAAGAGTCATTTACATGTGAATCCAGGAATCTTATTTATGCCATTATCTGTACAAGATGCAACATTACATATATTGATGACAATGGCAGACGTTTGGCAGATAGATTCCGCGAGCACTTAACTGACATTTATCTCCTTGCTTTATAATTGCTCTTTACCTGTGTTGTTATATTTCGCACACACACACACACACACACACACACACACACACACACACACACACACACACACACACACACACACACACACACACACACACACACACACACACACACACACACACACACACACACACACACACACTCACACACACACACACACACACACACACACGCACACACACACACAACGTATTTGTAGTGTCTACAGTATTTTTTTTTTACCTGTCTATATTTCTTGTCCTTGTTGCCTATTTGTAACTGTGGCTGACGAATGGTGAAACCCGAAACGTCACGTGTTTCCTATGTACCTTTAATTTCTAAAACCGATTCAACACAGTTTTATTTGTTAATATATATATTATATTTCCTAAGACCGTGTAAAGTGTATGATTTTTTCTTTAATTTTAATTTTTTTGCAAATGCTTTGAGGGACCGGACGTTATCATATATACCTTATCATTTTTTTCTAGATGCAGTCTGAATATATATATATATATATATATATATATATATATATATATATATATATATATATATATATATATATATATATATATATATATATATATATATATATATATTAAGACTTGGCATGTGTTTGTTGAAGGCCTATGCTCCTCGAGGAACTAAAAGGTATTGATGATGATATATATATATGTATATATATATATATATATATATATATATATATATATATATATATATATATATATATATATACACATAATGTATTTATGAATGAGACAACTACTTATGCTATGGATTTCAATATCTACACACCTTCATACTTGGCTCGTACCACTAGAGGACGACCACAGCATACAGTAGCTGACAATAATTGACTATAACACCTTTGACAGGTAAGTTCCCTTTTAATAACACATTGCACACAATGAAGCCCCACACGGCTCATAATATATATGAAAAACACTGGCTACAAATGCCAATACAGCTTGCATTAATAACAACTTAATATATAAATATCATACCCACTAGTATGGCCATCCTGAATGGACATCACAATGACTTTCGCTCACCGGCGAAAACCTATGTACTAGCATTAGGCAAAAACTAAATCACAACTGACTTAACATCACCGATCTACAAAAATGCCGCTAGAAAAAATACATTAACATTCTAGCAAAATGCACTACATCCAAAGATCACATGAAGAAAAGGCCAGCACCAAATCAGAACGACGATGGCAGACTCACTACAGCAAAACGCTGACAGGGAATAAAAGAACGACCTATCCTGGTCGATAGCCAGAAAGTCAACTAACTTTTTGCGCCAGAATTTGCGTCCACTTCCTTTCCCGGTCACCTGAACAAACGGGTTTTTTATTCTATCAGTGTAGCCACTCACAGCGTGACCAACATAATATTTTGTCGCAGATATATACTGTGACATCCCCCCTCCCCTTTTTAAGAAAGAAAACGAAGTTTTCTTCCACCGGAGGAGTCACGCCTAACCCCTTTAGGAGTATGGACGAACAAAATGCCGAGACGGCGCCTCCTCATCTACCTAGAGAATGCCAAAGCCGTCCAACACCATTGTCGTTCATGCCTTCTCATTCTATGTACCAGACACAATATGAGCATGAACTAATCCACCCCAGGTACTTGGTAGTCGTGAAAAATAACAATGACAGTCCAAGCCTGGTCTATCAAACACAACATATGTTACATATTAGTTATTCATATCTAAGCATTAATAATAAGACATAATCTCATAGTATAAACAATCCTTTCTGCACCCTGAAAATATACCTTAATTATAACATGATTTACCCATACGTTGAGTACAACTTTATCCTTATTGCCTTTATGGTATCATGAAACAAAAATCACATACCACAATACATTTTAATAAACATCCACTCTATCGATTATAATGCATTTCTTCCATAAACCAATGTAAATACTCTCTACGGATGCTCCTGTCCCACTCCAATCTCATAACCTGGACAGGACATCCGCTACAATGTTATGTACCCCCTGAATTGGTAAAATGATAAAGTTGAATTGCTGCAGCAATAATGCCTAGCGTGTCAACTTAGCACTGGTGGATTTAGCCGACTGCAAAAATAGCAGTGGTTTGTGATCTGTTTGGAGGAAAAAATGCGCCCCTAACAGGTATCGTGGCAGCTTAGACACCACCCAAACAATCGTAAGGCACTCCCTCTCAATCGTAGAGTATCTAGTTTCTATTGGCAACAACTCCCGACTGACATACATTGTAAAGCATAACATGTTAAAGCATAACCATGCATTGCAAAGAATCTCATAATCTTTACAAGTTTACAAATCACTCACATTCATATGAAAATTAGTACTGGGGGCGTGGGTCAGACTCTAAGGTTCGGTTCGCATCAACCGAAACACTTTACTGATCACGAACCCGAAACCTAACACTAGCTATTTCTGGACTATTATCAGATGGTTCTGAAACAACGACATATGCTTCTGCCTAACTGCATCACGCGCACCCCACCTATTCGCAAAAGTCACCCCCGCCATTTTGGTATTGCCGCGCAACGACAATACCTCGACAAATCTAACCGGCGCGACCTCATCAAACACTCGCCTGAGTGTGCGCCAACTAGCACTTAAGGGAACGTTACGCACCCAAATTGTGCGGTCACTAGCTATCGGACCCTCGTATAAGTTCCTACTGCCCCTAATCATGTCGTTTGGTACTTGCCGCGAATCACGTCTACGATGTACCTTCTGGTCATCCGCTACGGAACTCTGGAGTTGTTGGGCCGATGTACCAGCCTCACCCATGGCCTTGTGCACTCCCTGTACATTGCCTACGACTAAATCGGCAATCGCATCCTCAAGGACGAACGCGTTCACTCTACCTGTTATGAACGGGGTGTCCACATTGATACATGCCTGGGGGTAAGACTCCACTTTGCCCCCGAACGTGGTGCACTTTACAGTTTTGCCTGTAAGGCAGGAGTCGTTGATACACGACCGCCGTACCCAAATTGTGGTACATATAGTGTCCCTCAACACGGAGACTGGTTTCTTCTCCACCATGCCTTTGTGGAGATCCACCTTGCCAGTCTCATGGACTGCCGATAGACATGGTGCCGCGTGCCCGCATTGAAGCACCAACCTCTCGTTCGTGTGGAACAGAGGGCGACACCCTGCACAGTCCTCGCTATTGATTGTGTCCAACACAAACGCGGAATTCGCGTGTTCGATCGGGGTAGTGCATATGTCAGCATAATGACCCCTGCCACCACAATTGGTACTTAGGCGCTCTTTCTTCTTCTCATCGCGTGTACTTTTGCTGGAGCTTTTCGATGACGAAGACCCCGCATCAGAGTCAGAAGATCGACTCTCTGAGAAACCACTCCACTGCTTCGGATGTGTGGTTTTATACCAAAATCGGTCTCCGTCCTGAGAGTCCTCGAAGCGTATCTGCTTTCGCGTTTGGCGCTCCCCTTCATTGCTATAACTATCATATTGTCGGTTCTGCCACCTCGGCCGATCATTCCTATGAGATCGAAAATTCTCATAGCTACCTCTACGTGGTTGATAGGAACTGGAGGGCTTCTCATACCTCTGCTCTTGGCCCCTGACTGCCTTGTCTAACTGATTTCGCCAAGACTGGCGCTGAACTTTGCCGACGCCGGCGACTATGTCGTCTGACAGACCTGACTTCTGAATGGGTTTGCCCGGATGGGCAAGGACATAATGGTGCCCCAATTGGGCCATGGACTCAATGTCCTTTGGTTGACGTTCCTGAAAAAAACGCAACCAACTCACTGGAACACGAGGACAACACTTTGTCCCGTAGCACCAAGTCTATCAAGCCATCATAGTCCTTCGTTGTCCTCTCCATTTCGATCCATTTATTTAGCAAAAGTTTGATCTTCGAGATAAAGTCCTCGAAGTCCTGGTCTGCGCTTGGCATCGCGTTTTTAAAACGCGTCCGGTAGCCGTCAGCAGTCAGACGGAACTTCCGGAGCAACCTTTCCTTTACTTTGTCGTAACCGGCCCTTTCTTCTAACGGGAGGCTATAAAAAGTCTCCATCGCAGGCCGCAATAGCAGCGTCGATAAAAGAGATGGCCACTGATCTCTGCCAGCCTTATAGGCCACGCATTCGGCCTCGAATCTTTCAAGAAACTCAGTAAAACATGGTAACGTAGTTTGGAGCAACTCTGGCAGTGACATAAAAATGTAACTCAGTAAAACATGGTAACGTAGCTTGTAGCAACTCTGGCCGTGACATAAAAATGTAACTCAATAAAACATGGTAACGTAGCTTGTAGCAACTCTGGCCGTGACATAAAAAAGTAACTCAGTAAAACATGGTAACGTAGTTTGGAGCAACTCTGGCCGTGACATAAAAATGTAACTCAGTAAAACATGGTAACGTAGCTTGTAGCAACTTTGGTCGTGACATAAAAATGTAACTCAGTAAAACATGGTAACGTCGTTTGGAGCAACTCTGGCCGTGACATAAAAATGTAACTCAGTAAAACATGGTAACGTAGTTTGGAGCAACTCTGGCCGTGACAGAAAAATGTAACTCAGTAAAACATGGTAACGTAGTTTGGAGTAACTCTGGCCGTGACATAAAAATGTAACTCAGTAAAATATGGTAACGTAGTTTGGAGCAACTCTGGCCGTGACATGAAAATATATCTCAGTAAAACATGGTAACGTAGTTTGGAGCAACTCTGGCCGTGACATGAAAATGTAACTCAGTAAAACATGGTAACGTAGCTTGTAGCAACTCTGGCCGTGACATAAAAATGTAACTCAGTAAAACATGGTAACGTAGCTTGTAGCAACTCTGGCCGTGACATAAAAATGTAACTCAGTAAAACATGGTAACGTAGTTTGGAGCAACTCTGGCCGTGACATAAAAATGTAACTCAGTAAAACATGGTAACGTAGTTTGGAGCAAATCTGGCAGTGACATAAAAATGTAACTCAGTAAAACATGGTAACGTACTTTGGAGCAACTCTGGCCGTGACATAAAAATGTATCTCAGTAAAACATGGTAACGTAGTTTGGAGCAACTCTGGCCGGGACATAAAAATGTAACTCAGTAAAATATGGTAACGTAGTTTGGAGCAACTCTGGCCGTGACATAAAAATGTAACTCAGTAAAACATGGTAACGTAGCTTGTAGCAACTCTGGCCGTGACATAAAAATGTAACTCAGTAAAACATGGTAACGTAGTTTGGAGCAACTCTGGCCGTGACATAAAAATGTAACTCAGTAAAACATGGTAACGTAGTTTGAAGCAACTCTGGCCGTGACATAAAAATGTAACTCAGTAAAACATGGTAACGTAGTTTGGAGCAACTCTGGCCGTGACATAAAAATGTATCTCAGTAAAACATGGTAACGCAGGGGTCGGAATGGTTAAGAGGCAAGGCGTCCACCTCGAATTCTAGAGGTACCAGATTCGATTCCCAGTTGAGGTAATATATTGTATGGACAATTTTTTCAGAACCAGTGGTCCTAATAATGTCATTCTCACCCCCGGTCTCCTGGGATGTGAGATCGGATGCCTAGCCTTCTCGGATAATGGCGACAAAATAGGAGGTCCCGTGTGCAAGTTGCGGACGTTAAAAATACAACGGCTGTTGGAAATCGTAAAACAGTAGGTCTATCAGGTTTATAGAATGTGTGATTCCTACATACGGGGTTCTCGCCGGTGCTACGGAGTTCGTGCACTGTGCTGAGATCCTCCTTGTGTGATCTAAGGGAGTCCGTGTGCAATGAAGATAGTTCTTAAAACCAAACCAAACCAAACGTAGCTTGTAGCAACTTTGGTCGTGACATAAAAATGTAACTCAGTAAAACATGGTAACGTAGCTTGTAGCAACTTTGGTCGTGACATAAAAATGTAACTCAGTAAAACATGGTAACGTAGCTTGTAGCAACTTTGGTCGTGACATAAAAATGTAACTCAGTAAAACATGGTAACGTAGCTTGTAACAACTTCAATCATGCCATAAAAAAAACCCCCAGCACAATCAGTAGAACCGTCTGACCTTATAATTGACATGGGTTTGGCAAGTCACGGACGCTCTGTTGGACAAACAAGCTTGTTTATCTCTATAGATTTGGAAATACTATGCTGTAATTTCGTTTACTTTCGTAATTATTCTTTAAAAAAAACAAGTACTGGAAATACTAATTACCTGATGTAATTTACTAATGCAGACACAATTTCGGCCATCTTGTCTAACCTCTCTTGGCTCCTTCAATCAACGTCAGTGCACTCTTGGTACGGGGGCTATTGATTGGCCATGATTTCTGAATGGACTCGACTAGTAGGAACAAATTGAGTGGAGACGCCAATGAAAAGAGGCCCATTTTCCAACAGCTTTTCCTCAACCCAAACGTAGCCATCAATTTCAAGACAGCCTTAGCTTTATCCTCTTGGATTCAGGGGATGGGGGTCAGAGTGTCTCTTGTTCTAACGCCACCTCCCTTTTGACTGATTTCTCATAATGGCCAGAGTGTGGAGGAACAGGGGAAATCACAGAACGACAAGACAAATGAAAGGTCGTGACCTAGTACAGATAAATTGACTGTTCTGATATCTGACTATAAGCAAAGGTCTTGCTTTCACTGACCTTTTTCTAACATCAATTTCTCAACTTCTCTGCACATTTCTCACATTTTTCATTCTCTTCTTGCCTGTTTTAAATCTTAGCTTCTGTCTCTGTTTTTACTTTTCCTTCTGCGCCCCTCCCCCGCTTACCTCCCCCCCCCCCCCCATATTTCTATTCGGGAACAAATATGATTCAATTTGTGTTCTGATATTTGTGTGGAAAATGGCTGCTGTCTTAAAAATAATATTCTAAACTAGCTGGCCACATTAGTTGATGTAATATCAACAACACAAGAGACAGAACTTATGACATGAAGAAGTTATAGGGCAGAGCACAATACATCAAATACGTTAATAGAAGAAAGACAGAACAGATTTTTGACTTGATCAGACTGCAGCCCATTCAGATGTCACAAAAGACCTTGGCAGAATCTGTCTGTAGTGTAGCGGAAACAAGACAACAAGTTGAATAGGATTAATTGAAATCCTTAGGAAATCTGGCCAGACGGTAGCCACGATAACACATCTTGCAAGACAGATAAATATTTGTCACGAGTTGCTTCCCCTTAGCTCTGTAGTAGTGGTCCAACAGTGGCCAAAACTCAAGACTGATGTGGGTCTTCAAAGGTGTCTACCTTCGCACAAGATTACTCTTGGCAGAGGTGTAGATAGCAGGATAATGATGCTTCTACCTCAAGGGTGTGTTCACAAGACATTCAGAAAAGCGAGAACAATGCTGCATTGGATGAGCACGTTAACTCTAGGATCTGACGACAACTTTTGTGAAGGATTATGTAATCTTATAATAGCTCGTTCAAGCCCCAAGAAGAGTTAATTTAGCGAATTTCCTCGTATTATTATTTAATAGATCTGATTGGGTGTATTTAAGAAATTGTCTAAGACAATACAGATACAACACATTCAAAAATGATTAAATCAACTTTAAATTTGGATAGATATAAATAACAAATTTAATAATCACTTAGGTTTTAACAGTTATTAAAAATTGAATATTCTTTAACAAAAATTGCTCATTATCATATAATGTTAATGGGGAATTATATAAGTTTCACTGGGCAGCTTTTATGTGTACACTTAGCAGCTAATGAAGTTCCTGCTGCTTCTGGTGATTTGGTTCTTCGCAGATAGGTGACTCGATTGCTCACGTTCCTGGTCAAGATTAAGAGTTGCTGCACGTTCCAAGTAGAATCAGGGAGTAACTTCAAAGCTGGTCTCGCGTCTCTAAGACCCTTCTGATGATGGTGTCTAGCGTCGACTTCAGGCCACTTATACCCTCACTTGTTCCAGAAATAGTACCCTCAACTGGTACCACCAAGAAAGTCTTTAGGCTCACAGACTACTGGCTCAGAGAAATACCTTGTAAAGGCATTTGTAGAGGGCTCTTACACTTGGTCTGGGGCGTTGTTACTTTAACAATACGTTCCCACTTTGACTTGTGTTTCAGTTCCCTCAGATTCCGGTTTTCCCTGTTAAAATGGTAGAGTTTGTCCTGGGCTTTTTAGTCCGGAGAATGCTCAAACAAGGTCCGGTCTGATAAATGAAAGCTGATTTTAGTCTTTACTCTGGCAAGGTCTGGTTTTCTTCTTGGCGCGAGTGAATTTTCACAGTGTTCTACTCTGGCTGAAGTGTCAGGTTATATTGCCTGTGTTCCCCCGCATTTGTTTGTTACGATATTAAGCAGGGCTCCAATCGGGGTGTTGTGCCTTCATTCCGAACGTCTGCCAATCGTTTCAAATATGTATGTTGTGTGGGGTAATTCAAAATATTTCCACTAGGACATTTCTGCGCGTTACTGCAGAGGTCATGTCTCCAAAATATGGAATGAAAACATCCGATCCTCTCTCGGCAATGTTTACAAATAACTTCTTACATCTGCCCGGACTATTACAACATTTCCGCTCAAGTGTGTTCGACTGATAAGTGCGTGTCTGTAATCTGTCCACAGACGGGTAATGTACGCCTTAGGTAAACCCAACGCTCGGTCGTTGACCGGCCCATTGGGTTCATGACGAATTATCACTGAGAGGAGTGTAAGATGATTTGAAAGTACAAAATATCTGCTTGATAGTAGAGAAAGAAAAGGGCGACCACAGGAAGTTAATACAAAAAAAAAAATTTAACTAAATTCTGCCGGATAGGAAAAGAGATCGACCCAATTATTTATGTGACAGATCCCCTATCCTAAGATATTTGTAGAATATCAAGTTTTGGGGCGGACACTTTTCCGTGGATTTTACTGACCACTAGGTCGCTCCTCTCTCTCTACTGGGTTATTCGGCCGGCAGTGGGTACAATTTTGGACGGATTGCCGTATGTCCACTCTTTTCTCTGGCCAAAAGTGATAAGCGTTTATATTGCGCATCGTTTTGCCTACTGACATGTGTTCTCCTGAAAAGCGATACATGTCCATAAGGGAGTGGCACGACGATTTGTCGGTCCCCAGGTTTCGTTCTTTTGAACAGAACTCCGTCCTCGTGGGAAAATGTTCCAGCTCAAGTATTGGCCAGTGTTCTGTGCCGTTGTTCAGAGCTGGCCGCTAAAGTTACATCATCTTTTTTGCACCCTTTTCCGCTCTCTTAAGCTCAGAAGAAGTGGTGAGCAATTGACAGAGCCCTCTAATGTTGGGAGGTGTGTGCTCTGTTCCATCATTTTCCTCGAAGATAAACTATGATTTTCACCCTTCTGGTTTCCCAGGCTATGGCAGTCCGAGCAATCGTGCACATATTGTCGAATATCTCTTTGCATGTCTGACCAGAAGTATTTTAAGGAAACATGACGTAATAAAGTACGTGTACCTCGATGAGGTTGCAAGGGGCAGTTATACACTTGCTTCATTAGGCGGGTTCTATATGGTAATGTGACAACTAACTGTCTCTTGTTCCCGACCCGTCTGTCAACTAAACCTTTCTCCTTATAATATGCTCCCTAAGGAGTATGGGAATAGTTTCCATACAACCTAGTAAAGCAAGACTTTAGGGTTTTATCTTCCCTTTGTGCTTTCTTCAGCTCCGATATGTAGGGGCTGGTTAGAGATGAGAGCTTGTGGGACGCTGGGGCGTTTCCTGGGTTCTTTCTCTCTCTTGTGTCGACCTGGGTTTCTGTGAAGGATCCCCAAGGAAGACATATTTTCTCCCTAGAATGAGAGGGTAGACTAAATCGTCTAAAACTGCGCCATTGATTCTTCCCCGTACATGTCGGGTTGAAACATCTATTACCGCAACTGGAAGATGATAAATTCTTTTTTAGTTGATAACTCTATTTTCTTTGCTCATTATCAGTTGATAAATATAAGCTCACTAGAACATCACCAGAGCTACATGCTGTGTTGTTGTGTTGCTTGTGGTTTGAGCATGGAATGTCAACTCGACCGACGCAGTGGTGTGTAGACATAGATTGTGAGTTTAATATGCGAATGATAAGAAGAGTTCGTGGTGTTGACAAATGGTCTTTTTCTCACACTCATGTATGGCTGGAAGTCATCGACACCAACGACTGTGTACCTTTGCTACAGTTTAATTGGACGTACACACTCGACAGCACGAATAGTGACAAATCACAGGTTGGCATAATACATCATAGTACAGTGGATAAATGGTCTTGCAATGATACATGGGCACTCATGTAGAATAATAGCATAATGGACTGTCAGTAGACAAGCACTCAGTATTACCCGTATATATATATCATCTGAATTTACTGACAAAGCACGTCAGATTATAAACAACATTCAAGATGGCTTCTAGACCTAATCTCGTCTAGCGAAGATTCCTTGAAATAATATTCAGCACATATTTTTCATATAATCATATTGAACCGCTAGTAATGGGTTCTCATGTGTAGCAGTGATCTCTGGACTCATCAAGCGATAATACGGGGTATCCCTTTCTCTTCTTGAAAGTCACACAATATTTGGATACAAGATGGCTTCTCTCGTGAGCTGTCACTCACGTTTGGATACAGATAATGAATCTGCATTAAAGTTAGTCATTCATTAAATGTTCTCATTGCTCTGTAGATTCTATTATGATACAATTGACTTCATCATACAAGATATAGTGCTGCTAGGAATGAATGTCGTTTTCATCTAGATAAATATTTCCTCAGACGTACAAATCGTGTCTATCGAGAAACGGTGGCTTAGCCAGAGTTCATAAGAAGTATCTTTTGTTACCTTGGTATCAGAAATATGATTCTGCCATTCCTTGGCAATAAGAATAAACACTGGGGTAAAGCATACACGATAGGTCTAGACGACTATCACTTTCCCCATAAATACTGAGATCACTTTTTCCGGCGACAAGCCGCTACACAAAAATCACAGCCCCATCAGGACGAAGCCAAATCACACCTCTCTAGCGACACATCCGCCGAACAGCCCTTTGACCTTTCTAACGACAAAAGACCATATAGTTCGACTTAGATATGTAAAGATATACAGATATAAGACAGACTCGTCCTACCCAGACAAACAATACACATAAATTCAGGCCATAGATACACTGAAGCAAGAACAACCTATTTCTACCCAAACAAAGAATAAATCGCAGTAAAACTGGATTCATCCGCGGAGTTCGATTGAAAGTGACGACACTCCTTTCAAGGGAAGTAACTCAATAATGACTTTTCCTTAAGCACTAAAAAGTATCTATTTTGTTTACAAAATATTTGCGAACATAACAAGCATACAAATGTATTATATTGTAAGATATCAAAGACTGCACGTAACAGTCTTACAACACCTCCCGGGAAAAAAAAGGAACATTTTTTTTTTGAAATACATCTAGGAGCAACGTACAATAGGCTCGCAACGCATGAATAATGCGCAGATGAAAATATCAGGAATACCTATAACGCCTAATATGAGGCTAAGTCGACTTATGGAGCGACTGGTGAGAATGTATCTCATAAACTGAGAGAAATTATTTCTCTACAAGTAAATTTTTCCAGGAAGGTGTCATCAAAGTATAATACAATTCTGGCAATTACACAATGCCTAAAAAATTTCATACCATAATTTCTTATTAGATATCTTAAATTTATGATTTATGAAGAAAAATCATCAAAGAATTAGCGGTGAATCAAACTAAGTGACCCGCTAAGTATTTATACAATCAACATATCATACCAAGGACAGACATAAGTCTGGAAGTGTATCAGGAAATCTTGGACTCATGTTGAGATCTACCGTCATAACGAGATCTATCAAAATTATGATCTCTGTTGAGACCATTGCTCCTGTTTACACTCCATTTACCATAGTTATGAAAAGTTGTGTTAATACCCTTATGATCAGTAGGACTTTTTTGTCCACAAAAATAATTATTATGAGATTGGTAACCACTATTGAAGTTCCTATTGTTACTGGGACCAAAAAATTGAGCATCATCAAATTTCTTCCAGTTCTTTGAAAAAGAACCATTACGTGAAAAAGGAAGATTAACACGTGATGAACGCCCTTGGCGCTGTTCATAACTACGTCTATCTTTTCTAGCACAATTGTTGTTATTTTTGCCTGTGGCAATGTGCTTAACAGATGGATCGTACTGCTTGGGCTGAGTACGATGCATACTAGTAGTTTTGTTCTCTTTTACCACTCTATCAGAACTTCGAAAAGTTGATGCACGGTTTTCATGAGGAATCTTGTCATGACCTTTATCCAAGTCATCACCGTGATCCAAACCTAATTTACTTTTGTTGGCCTCACGCCAACTCCCATTAGAGGCAGTATCGTTATTTCGTGGGAAACCATATTTTCCACGAAAGGATTTGCTTGCATTGAGTGCATGGGGCTGACTCTTTGCATTAGCAACATGTTGACCATCATGTTTATGTTTAAATCTATCCACCTTGGTAGTAGATAACATTTTATTGTTCAACACAATATCCAATAACCCATAAATTCTGTTGCGAAGTTTTGCAATTTCTACCTCCGAGATAGCTTTTTGCTTAGCAAGGGCTTTATGCATTTTCTCGTTGGTTCTAACTTCCCAGTTATAATCTAACTTTGTAACATGTAACTGAGATACTAGAGTTTTCTCTCTAGAAATACTATCTTTAAGATCGTTACTCAACTTTTCCTTCTGAGATGTGGTTTCTAAAACCTTAGCTTTCTCTTGAACAAGTTCAAGTTTCAGTGCTTCTATAGCACTATGATGACTAAGTTCATCAATCGTTTCAGAAACAACCATATCCTTCTCATTCACTACCTTTATTTCTTTCTGTTCCATAGACGACATCTTCTCCTCATGCAAGTTCATATTTGCTTTACTTTCTTCAGCTTCTAATTCCTGTTTCTTCATTTCCACTAACTCTGACTTCAACTTCTCATTCTCTAATTTCAAATTTCGAATCAGAGTTTCAAATGTATCATTATTTTTCATCAACTTAACCTTTGATTTCTCATAGTCCATTTTAACCTGTTCTAGCTCACTAACAAGAGCTTGTTCTTTATCAAGAAGATTGTTCTTCATTGAACTCATCTCATCTTGCAGCTCCTTTTTCTCCATAAGTAATTTTCCAATATTGTTTTGTTTTTCCTCAGTCACTTTCTCCTGTTGACACAGAACCTTTCTGAGTTCTTGATTACCCCAAACAAGCTCTGCTACTCTTTTATCCAGAACTTTCATGTTCTGCTCCATAGTGATTTGCTTAGTAATCTTTTCTTTCAAAAGAGTTACCTCAGATTCCAGGCTCTGAATTTGAGCCACATGTGTATTGCAATCATCGTTACTCTCTTCTCCAATATCTATGTTGATTAATGAGGTCACCTCATTATTAACCAATTCATTTCTCTCTCTGTCAAGTTTATTTTGTATTAATTGTCTTAATGAGGTAACTTCATCTTCTAACTCTTTTTTCTGTCTAAGAGAGAATTCACCAAATTTCCTATTATCCGCTATCAATTCCGTCACTTTACTCTTCAATGTAGCATTTTCATCATTCATTTCTGATAACTTATCAGTAAGAGCTTTCTTATCACTTTGAAGCTCATTTATCGTTTTTTTCAGAGTCTGCAACTCAACACTGTTCTGAGTAGTTGGTTTTCCATCATCATAGAAAAGTGTTGATAGTACTTTAGAAAGCCTCAAAGCTTTCTCCTGTGAATAAGCGTAACCAAAATTACACAGGGCAAATCCTTTTAAATCTTTACTCATCTGGAGTAGAAAATGTTCTGTGGCATAATGCTCACAATCATCACCAAATAAACGTAATCTTCTTGACTCTCGAAGAAAATGATCCATCATATCACTAATGTCTGACATTATGTCTGACAAAGATATTACTCAATTGAAACAATAATAATACCACAAGTTCTTAATGACTTGATTAATCAGTACACTATCCCAATATCTGTGGGTCACAAGCCTTAATAAGGTCTTGTATAACAGTAATAATAATCAAGTACTGGTTTTTACCATAATCCAAGTGCAGTGCACAGGCAATAGTGTCTTATGAAATATACCTATATAAAACATATGTCAACCAACAGAATACAAAAAGTACAAACAAGACTGACAATACGAAAACGTTTGCAGAAATCAAATAAATCAAATAGGGAAATCAATGAAAGTAATCACTGAATCTGCAAGGAATAACAACACAAATGACGTCACAGTATATGAATATAAATTGTGAATAGAACTGAAAGATAGAAAAGGGTAGACCAACAAACTACAAACAATTCAAAACAAAACTAAAGAACAAAGAAATATTACAAAAATAACAATAATTACAGTCTTCACAGCTAACACAAATAGCAACTAGTTGTTGCAAGCAAATTTCCAATTAAGGAAATTGCACCTAAAGAAAACGCCCACAACGGACCCTCTATGACGTGGGATATTCTGTTGTGAGGACACCGCCCAACCTAAACACAACCCGCTGACATATAAACTAACATACTATACAAACAAATAACATGTAAACATAAATATATAAATTATGTGTATGATAGTATGTGTTGCAAAATAGGCTCAGTTTTACAGTAATGGCAAAGTTATTCTTATGAAAATAAATAAACTGCCACTTTATTGAATTACAAATTCTGGCCTTAAATATTAAAGTTCATATATAGAAAACAAGAAGATCCATCGATGAAAATAGGACTTCTTAGTTCAATAATACTGTCTTCCTGTTAATATTGACAAGAATTGATCCAACTGTTCTGTGAAACTCTGTAATGTCTAATGTAAAAATGTCAACAACGCTGACCTACATACTGCATTCACTTGACAGGTCACGTGACGAAGTGTTGACAAAGAGCAAACTAATACTGCAAGTGTGTCGTATCAGCCACAGGAAATGGTCTGGTATCGGTAGTCTGTTGACTTCTTAACTTCTGCGAGGTCAAACCTAGAAAGCTGGTCCACCAGTTGATAAACTCTCTATGGTGTTCTGATTACAACCTCTTGTAATGGGTATAGTGGCCACCGCTGTAAAGATATTTCGGGTCACTGTAAAATATCGGTGTTGTTTGCTCCACTGTAGTGTACACAAACCAGTGCTACAATCCCAGCAATCAGTGGTGTTAATGATGGGTGTGTGCTGGAAGACAAAGGTCAGCAACGACTGTGTACCTTTGCTACAGTTTAATTGGACGTACACACTCGACAGCACGAATAGTGACAAATCACAGGTTGGCATAATACATCATAGTACAGTGGATAAATGGTCTTGCAATGATACATGGGCACTCATGTAGAATAATAGCATAATGGACTGTCAGTAGACAAGCACTCAGTATTGCCCATATATATATATCATCTGAGTTTACTGACAAAGCACGTCAGATTATAAACAACATTCAAGATGGCTTCTAGACCTAATCTCGTCTAGCGAAGATTCCTTGAAATAATATTCAGCACATATTTTTCATATAATCATATTGAACCGCTAGTAATGGGTTCTCATGTGTAGCAGTGATCTCTGGACTCATCAAGCGATAATACGGGGTATCCCTTTCTCTTCTTGAAAGTCACACAATATTTGGATACAAGATGGCTTCTCTCGTGAGCTGTCACTCACGTTTGGATACAGATAATGAATCTGCATTAAAGTTAGTCATTCATTAAATGTTCTCATTGCTCAGTAGATTCTATTATGATACAATTGACTTCATCATACAAGATATAGTGCTGCTAGGAATGAATGTCGTTTTCATCTAGATAAATATTTCCTATCGAGAAACGGTGGCTTAGCCAGAGTTCATAAGAAGTATCTTTTGTTACCTTGGTATCAGAAATATGATTCTGCCATTCCTTGGCAATAAGAATAAACACTGGGGTAAAGCATACACGATAGGTCTAGACGACTATCACTTTCCCCATAAATACTGAGATCACTTTTTCCGGCGACAAGCCGCTACACAAAAATCACAGCCCCATCAGGACGAAGCCAAATCACACCTCTCTAGCGACACATCTGCCGAACAGCCCTTTGACCTTTCTAACGACAAAAGACCATATAGTTCGACTTAGATATGTAAAGATATACAGATATAAGACAGACTCGTCCTACCCAGACAAACAATACACATAAATTCAGGCCATAGATACACTGAAGCAAAAACAACCTATTTCTACCCAAACAAAGAATAAATCGCAGTAAAACTGGATTCATCCGAGGAGTTCGATTGAAAGTGACGACACTCCTTTCAAGGGAAGTAACTCAATAATGACTTTTCCTTAAGCACTAAAAAGTATCTATTTTGTTTACAAAATATTTGCGAACATAACAAGCATACAAATGTATTATATTGTAAGATATCAAAGACTGCACGTAACAGAAGAATCATGGGTTATATGCTGTTCCGGGGCCCCTGTTTCACCAGTATATTGGCCGCCCTTCACCAACGATGGGGAAACTAGAGCCGAGTAATCTGAACCCGAATCATAAAAACAGCCTACAGTTTGGTTACCACCTGTGACATTTTCTCGGGTAGGGGGATGACTGTGGTTTTGTTGATATGTTGGGAGGTCATGGTTCCCTATGGACCTAGTGAGCGCAAACATGCAACGTTGTAAGGGCCGGTTTTCGACCTCTTACAATCGATGTGAAATACGTGTCTGTTTTGCACAATTTATACCATCGTTTTACAGTTCCCTGTGCTGAATTGCTCTGTTTCTGCCTGGTGCTGTCCCGTGATTGTTGTTGGGCCGTTTTGTGTGTTGTGTGGTTCGTTGTTTGCCCATCCGTATATGGACGATCCACTTTGTGTGGGCGACTCTTGTGACCGCGCTTCCTGACAGTGTTCACTTCTGCCTGTGCGTTTTGATACCTGTCGTCATATAACATCACCTGCTCCAGAATTTCGGCCGCTTGCTTCGCCGTCTCATGTCAGGGGTGAGCGAATCCTTGAACTGCTCAACGATAACCATTTCTTGTAGCCCTTCGTAAGATTCATTCAGGAACATAAAGGGGTTGCTGGGGATGTTCTCTGGGAGCCAAGGGGGCGGTAACCCGAAAAAAATGGGAAACACTCTTTTAGACCTATACCATCAGTTTGACATGATTTGACTTGACTTTGATCCAGTCACTGAGCGTCAGCTCTTGGTGACCTTAATGTCATTATGTGGTACTGCGCCGTTCGTATAAGTTGTTCCGGGCTGCAATAAAGTGAATTGTCTATGATGGGTTGTGTGGTAGGAGTTGTCTCATTTCTTGGAGTGCAAGGCACTGTAGTAGATGGTTTTCTACTGTCTCCAATGGGTTTGATAGGAAACTTTTTACAGAGCGATACAACAGGAAGCAATCTGATCATCAGAAGATGTCCCCCGTCCGACAAGTGTTTCGGCCCGATTACTCCTTTACACTCTAAGGGGGGTGGGCCCACTTGGGTCATGACTCCCAAGCGTCTCAACCTCCTGTTGTCTTGTATCCAAAATGAACCCATTTCACTTATGGTAGCAACTTTAAAAAATCCACAACTCCGCCAGCCGTGGAGGCAATTGTGAAAGTAACAAAGAAAAGACAAATTATTCTGTTCGTTCCGTCGCACATTACAACTAAGGACACATACTGACACGCCTGCGCGAAGCCGACGAGTTTAGCCGAAATTCTGTTCCTGACACCCCTTATAATATACACCGCCTGTCGCCACTCAGTAACAGCCCGTTCACTAGTATACCAAAAAACCCAGCGTATTGCGGACTTAGAAAAATTCCTGGTGTTTTCTGAATCGCAGCGTTTATTGTCACGAATTCCATTGCCCATTGCGGTTGTTCCACAGCCAGCATGATGCCTTTTCGGCAGTTTCGCTAAACCTCTTCATTGCCCTTGTTCTCGATTGTCCCCTCAGCCCCAACAGTTTCAATAAATCATACACTGATGCAGCCACAAGCCCTCTTGCGCCCACTTTAACAGCCATGACCCTTGCAGTGAACCCATCATGTCTCAGATCTGCGGCCAGATCATTATACTTGGCCGCTTTGAACGAATTTTGCTCGTCTAATCTGGATTCAAATGGCACGGTCAGTTCAATCAGTATGACCTGAAGCGTTGCTGAAGAATGAAGCACTATATCCGGCCGTCTCCGCGATTTTCTGATACTCTATGGATATGCCCCTCGTCCAGGTAGGTCTACCGCCATCTCCCAGTCGTTTGCACAGTCAAGAAGAGATGGTAAACTGCTACCAGGTTTACTCGGTTTTGGGTGTGCTGACTTTCCTGCTCTCAGAAAGTATGTATTTGCGGTGCTGGGCCTGGGTTTGCTATTCGCCTTCATCCTTGCCAGATCTATTGTCGCAGCAAGCTCATTTAGCACTTTGTTATGGCGCCAAGTGTATCGCCCTTGCCCTAATGACACCTTACACGCTGAGAGCACGTGTTCAAGTGTCTGCCTCACCTGGCACAGGGGGCACTGCTCATCATCCGACTTTCCCCATTTCACACTGTTGGTGGCCGACGGCAGCAGGTCATACATTGATCTAACAAAGAAGCTGAGCCTAAGAGGTGCCATATGCCATATATCATTCCATGTCAAGGACCTCTGCAGGGCTCCTTCCCATGTAGTCTATTGGCCTTGTTGGACCTGCTGCACTGCTTTTTGCAACCTCTTATCATTCTCAGCCCCTCGTATCTCCTGAACTACAATGTCTCTGCGCTCCCTGCTTGATGCCTTGAACCACCAGCGGATGTCTCCATTGCCAAATCCCCGTCTTTTCGTTTGAGTATATCCGATTACCTCCCTCAGTTTGAGTGACTCTTGGGCAGCATCAACAGCTTCTTCCACTCTCCACTTCCTTCCTGTTTTCAGTGTGGGCTGAATGGACTTAACCACGTCATCAGCTGACTCGCGTAGCATCATTGCAAGCCTTGCCTTTCCAACTTTGTACTCTTCAACAACTGACTTGAAAGGAAGCAGAAGTTTTGACTTCTTGCAGTACAGTGCTACATCTGACAGACCTGGTGGTACCCCTAGCCATTTTTTCATGAACATGTTGATCTTCTGCTCTATAGCTTCCACTGTACTTGTGCTTATTTCATATATAAGCAGTGGCCACAGCAACTTCGGTATCAACATGAATTAGAGGCACCACAGTTTGAACTTTCCCAGGAGTCTGCTTTGGTCTATAATCTGTAGCCCTCTGTCTGCCATTTCTATCGTCTGTTGCACCGCCTTCGAGTCTTTCAATGAGGCATCGTACACCCTGCCAAGACTTTTAACAGGTTTCTCAATGACAGTAGGGATTCTTTGGTTGGAAACCATGAATATGACCTCTGCTATCTTCCCTTTCCTGACTGGTAGGCTTCTCGACTTCTTGGGTTTGAAGCTCATTCTGCACCATCTGACTAGTTCATCCAGGCGTGCTAACATCCTCCGGGCCTGATGTTCATCTGATTTCAGAATTGTTGTGTCATCCATGAATGCTTTGAGCGGTGGCATGTGACACATTCCACCGAGCTTTGGACCTATAGCCATTCCTTCAGCCGCATTGAGGATTACCTGCATAGCCATCACGAATAGTATCGGAGAGATGGTACATCCCATCGCAATTCCAACTTCAAGGCCAATCCACTTCGTTGTGTACTCTCTGGTTGAAAATCTGACAGAGAACCCTGCGAAATACAGCTTCAGCATTGCTGCAATCTCTTGTGGAACATGATACATTTCTAGGGTCTTCCACAACATCTGGTGTGGAACGGATCCATAAGCATTTGCTAGATCCAACCAGATCACATGGAGGTTTGTTCGGTCAGACTTTGCCTTTTGGATTGCTTCCCAGATCATTGTGGCATGCTCTAGACATCCTGGTGTACCTGGGATACCTCCTTTCTGAATGGTAGTGTCAATATACCCATTTGCCAGGAGGTATGTAGTGAGTCTTTTCGCCATCACTGAGAAGAATATCTTCCCTTCCACATTGAGTAGTGAGATTGGCCTGAACTGACTGATGTCTGGGGAATTTTGCTCCTTCGGGATGTAAACTCGTTCGCCTTTCTCCATTCCTTGCTTACAAGCTGGGTTTTCCACGCATTCTTCAGTAAACGGAGCAGTCGTTTGAGCACCTCAGGGCATCTCTTATACACCACATATGGAACACCATTAGGACCTGGAGCTGACTTGCACCGAGCTTTCTGGACAATGCTGTCTACCTCTTGCACCGTTGGGGGCTTAGTGTTAAATTCAGCTCCTTTGGGCAGTGTCTACATTTTGCTATATTTGCTGAACAATTCCGTTTCTGTGGCCATTTAAAGTAGAGGTACCAGTTCTCAATCTGAAAATTTTAGTTTGATATCTTCATTCGATAGAATAGTCTGGCGCTCTCTCTTCCAAACCTCTACACCGCACGGTAGAAGGGGAACGACTAAGTAAGTAAGTATCTTCATTCAATATGATTGATAGCATCTTCCTTATTTGGGGCTGTTAGGTGTATGAAGAGTCTTCTTCCTGTTTTAGCCTGTGCCAACGTGTTCAGCCAATCTTCTTTACAGTTGTTTTTGATTATTTGTTTTATTGTTAACATATTCAATGTTTGGTCAATTTGTGGCATTTTTGCTCCCTTCTGTGTCAGTCTATCAGCTACGTCATTCAATGTGATGTTTATGTGGCCAGGTATCCATTGCATGTATATTTCTGTTCCATACAAGTTCATTATTTTGTGGCATGTTTCTTGAACCTTCTGGATAGTACTGATTGAGTTGGTTTTCCAGTTTTCTATTGCCAAGAGGGCAGCCTGCGAGTCTGAGTATATTTCAACATCATTTGGTTCTATTTCGTGTGCTTCAAAGAATTCAAATATTCTAGTAAAGGTTTTCTTAATGGCGACTACTTCGGCTTCGTAGTTTGAGCACCAGGTACCACAGGGGCCTGCAATTTTGATGGGTTCTTCTGTATTGGGTGAGATGATTATCGCCTCATATCTAGCATTTATGGCTGCTTTGAAAGCTGATCATGTGTGTAAGCATGGATAATATCTTCTTCATATTGGCAATATTTTCAGCATTGTAGGTATGAGACTTTTATTTGCGGGTTGCAGAAAGTTTGTCCTTATTATTGGTCTTTTTAATTCTATTTGGGGTGGAACGTCAGTGTCGTAGATTTTATCAGATAGGTAATAGATGTTTATAGTCTGAGCAGAGGTGATAGTGATGACAATTTGAAAGTAAGGGGTAAGAAATAGTTTTATCACGAGGTGATCGTGTAAGAGAAAGGACAGTCTCTGGATAGAATAATTTATCTAATCCAGCCTATCTGGACGACGATATTTAAATCAGACGCACTTTCTCTCCTTGTACGAAAATACAAGTTACACTGCACTCACATGCACACAATTCTGTGACAAATACGCACGAACGTGAAAACAAACTATGAATAACATATAATGGATAGGGGTTGACCGACACGATAACTAAAGGTTTAATAAAGTTTATTATCAATAGAAGATCACAACAATAAGCATATACATCACTAGATCATGGTTTACAGACAAAATTGCAAAAGAAGAAATTAATCAAATAGGTTCTCCCCCTCTGGTAAAGGAAAAGAAAAGACGATCCCAACAGAGGTTAATTAACCCAAAAGATCAAACGTTAACAATAGGTTATGAAATAGTCAGCATGGGAAAAGAATAGGTTCCTAATGTAATCTATCCCGTGACTACTCAGATTAGTGAGATAAAAAAGTGTCGTGGAATATTCTAATCCACATATATAAATTATTAGGTAAATATAAAGCCTAATAAATACATATAATAAATAAAGGAAGAAGAATGGTAAAGAACAGTGCTGTCACAATGACTGTACTCGAAATCCCCTTGTTTTCTACTGCGTATGCAAATTGTAACGTTTCACGTTGATATTAAAGGCCTTCTGCAACATACACGCGTTTCCCAAACACACAATAAAATGTGCTGCCTTTCTAAGAAAAACCTTGAGATATGCAAGTTGACCTAAATTTTAAATTCCATTCATGTCTTTTTCTACACTATGTTACCAAAAACAAAAGACAGATGGACTAAAGGATAGCGAGAAGAGAGAGGGGCGAATAAAGCCGAACGCATGCAAAATTAAACACGCGTCTCGCTATTAATGCCACCCCCCAAATCGCGTCGCGCGATACACAATTACTACTATCACGCGTGTAAGACTACATGCACTAACTTTTTTTCAGACGGACAGTGATAAATTCACTACCCTTCCCAGAGTTAGGTTTTAAAATCATAAAAAACGCTTATTAGGAAAGATAACAATAGATGGGTTTATGTTTGAAAACATAACAGTACCCAGACAGCACATCTTCGAAACAGGAGGTAGAAGAAATTGCATATTTTGAACGCAGCCACGTAGCTCTTTTAAATTTGGATATTTGGGTTCCTTAGGGCTTGCTGACAAAGAATATGTAAAACGTTACGCAAATAGTCCGGGAATTAATAAATTATAACCAAAATAAAATAGTGGGGATGCCTGACAGCATGGAATCATTTCTGCTCATAAAATTTTTTTATAACGTGTTTGAACAAAACCTTACGTTACAGAATTAGCCTACCATGTAAACTCCAAATTGATTGGAGCGCAACAAATGAAAGACTAACCACGATTGGTCGGGCTATAAATACTATCTTTCGTTGTTAGGGGAGACGTGAAAAGGTAACATTTTTTCAAACACTTGTCGAAACGTGGCCTCATTGGCTAGACTCGCTGATATACTCACTTAGGAGCGTTAGTTCGAGACCACTAGTGCAAATAATCTTGATAAAGCAACAGTGCGTTGAAGCCAGCTCATATTTTTGCTAAATAAAAGCCTGGAACATAAGCAGATGGGAATTTGTGCCAGTAATTGTGCCAGAATTCATTGCTAATCAACGTATCTGTGTTTATTTCCATGAAATTGTGGTAAGCTTGAACCATTCAGTATCTTTTAATGAAAATTGAATGTAAATTGTTAATTTATGCCTGTATATATATGTGTAGTTCAGTGGCAAACAGGAGATAAAGCCTATAATGCTCCAGCCTGAACAGAGGGTGTCGGAGGGAAGTAAAACGGCATGGAATGGCCAAATAGTACACTGACACCTGGATGATTGATTAGACAGAAATAATGCTGGAAGTGCAGAGGCGTGGTAACCATTAAGGAGGTAAATACTGGTATAAAGTATTTCAGATGAAGCTGACAGTTGGCCTAACGCTCTGAACTCAATGTTTGTGATGTATTGTGATCAGTGTAAAAGAGAGTATCAATTAGTTATGAAGTAGAAGGTACATCCTTCTTGATTTCAGGGACCGTGGTCTTGATGGTACTGAGCAGCACCTGGTCAGAGCTTTGCTGAATCCAGAGTCGGACAGCATACTCCTTGGTCTTTTTAGCTATCAGTGAGGTGTCTCCAGAGCCCAGAGGAGAATTCGAGCAGAGGAGTCCTTTCCTGCCGCCATCACGCAAGATAAGCTGATTTGGCCAGCTGAGCTCAACATTATGTCCCCTCATCTTGAAATGACTTTGTAAAAATAACATTCAGAGGGGAATTTAATTGTCTTAATATCAGGAACTGAGAACATCTCCAATACTAGTCCCAAAAGACAAACTATTGAAGTCATGATGACAAATACCAACAGAGCTTGAACAAAACAAAACCAGTATT
Organism: Oreohelix idahoensis; assembly: GCA_024509875.1. Taxonomy (NCBI): domain Eukaryota; kingdom Metazoa; phylum Mollusca; class Gastropoda; order Stylommatophora; family Oreohelicidae; genus Oreohelix; species Oreohelix idahoensis. The sequence continues at coordinate 80,061 of JAMPIV010004253.1, read as the reverse complement.
ACCTCATATTACTACTACACAACTGACACACATAGGATATTTTAATAATATATGTCACTACAATATTCATATTGATAAACTCTGTACATATACTTGTAATTAAAATTGATTGTGATTCCTGGTTCCTTTGTATTTGAATCAGGACACATATACCTTTATGATAACAATGAATACATATTGTTATTTGAAAAGTTATCAGTGACTCCTTAAGATATTCTCATAGAGTGTTATATGTATGTGAGTGTCACAGTGTTGTCAAGAGTAGTGGATTAAATTAAATTGTTTATCTGTCTGTTGTTGTGACTTACACTTCATCATACACATACCCTAGACACATAACGTAGTCATCACACTATTCCAGAATAATTCTGACTGAGATATATAGATATGTGGTAGCAAGTAAGGTTATCTATAATACACTACTCTTAATAGATATAGATACCTTCACAGCTGATCTCAGTCAGTACACTAAGTCCCCTATAAATATTTATAACATCCCACTTCACCACATATATTGGGGTCTCGCTCTTGGGATTTTGAATCTTTCCCTATTAAAAATATTGGGGGTAATTCACTTCAGGGAATATAAGAATTAAAAGGTATCCTTGGGTGGAATTAAATAAGGTTGAGCTCACGGTGCCTGTGTTGTCCATTAGATATATTTAGAGATTAAATTGTTGGTTAGACATTGTAGAAATTTACCTGATAGACAATGGCGGACCTGGCCAAGTTTCGATCTGCTGCTGTTCAGACTGCAAAAGAGTTAGGATTAGATGGGCAAGTTATGGTTGCCTATGTCACTACGGAATGTGACAAATTTATTGAACGCGAAGAAAGAAGATTAGAAAAAGAGGCCGAAAGAAAGTTAGAGGCTGAGACTAAGAGGTTGCAAGCTGAGGCTGAGACTAAGAGGTTGCAGATTGAGGCTGACAAAGAGGCTAAAGCATTGGAAGCAGAGGAAAGAAGACAGGCTGCAGAAAGGGAAGAGAAGAAATTAGCTGCAGAAAGGGAAGCAGAAAAGGAGGAGAAGAGATTACAAAGGGAACATGAGTTACGACTAAGGGAGTTTGAGTTTCAAGGCCATGCTCCTGAAAATGGTGCCAGTCCCTTTGCCTCTGATGCTACGGTTACTCAAGGAGCCTCAACCTCAGCTATGAATTTTCATTTAGATCATTTTGTTGAGAAAGACGATGATATTGAGAGCTACCTAAATAGGTATGAACTATTAGCTACCACGTATGGGTTAGAGAGAGAAAGGTGGAGCTTAAAGTTATCTCAGGGACTTCGTGGGGCAGCTTATGAAGTTTTTGCAAAAATGAGCAGAGGTGATCAGGAAAATTATGACATGCTAAAGCAGGCTCTTTTGTTAAGGTATGAAAAGAATGCAGAATTTTATAGGAAAAAATTTAGGAATGCTAAACTACTGTCAGGTGAAACCTATCACCAGTTCTCTGCACGAATAGAGACATACTTGGAGAAATGGACTTCTCTGGGGAAAACCCAAGATCTTAAGGAAATGGTCCTTATAGAGCAATTAAGAGAGTCCATGGCTCCAGACCTGAGAAAGTTTCTCATGGAACAAGGTGCAGAGAGGCTGGGTGAGTTGCTAAATGTTGCTGAAAGGTATCAAGCAGCTCAAGCAGAGGTAACAGGTAATAAAAAGAAACAAGTGGATAACTTTAGGGCACCACAGAACTTTAATAAATTTGATCCTAGGGATCAAAATAAAGGTAAGCACCAATTTGATAGGCCACGGTATGAAAATAAAAATAAATTCCCACAATTCGATGAAAGGAAATATGATGAAAGAAAATCTTTCAACCAAGGAAAAAGGTGGTGTAAAAATTGTCAGATGGACAATCATGACACTGACCGTTGCAGAAGGAAACCTGTGTATATGGCAACCCTTCAGGTCAGGTCGACCTCAAGACAGGAGGAGGATATTATGTTAGATACCACTCCAGAAGAGATGAGGAAGGCACAGGCTGGGGATAAAACACTCAAGCCTTGTTTCAGAAAATTGTCAACTTGTCATACAACTCCAGGCAAGGGAGATTTTTACATGAAAAACAAGTTGATGTATAGGAAGACTGGAGCTAGATCCAAAGGTCACGGACAGCTGGTTCTTCCAAAAAGATATAGGGCAGACTTAATAAGGAGCCTACATGTGAAACCAGATGGGGACCATGAGAAGATAGGTACCATCATTCAAAAGGTGGCTCACAATTATTATTGGCCCAAAGCAAGATGGGACATTGAGAATTTTGTAGAAAGGTGTAGCATAGCACATGAGGGAACACCCACAAGTGGGAACATGGATCAGGACCTGGACACGCCACGGGGCAAAATTAGGCCTGATAATAAAAAGAAAAATAGATTTGATAAAGTGGACCAAATGGAATGGGAAGCCCCTTTTCACGGACAAGCTTCACTTAACTGTTTTACAATGGCCACTATGCGGAGAGTGCAAAAAGATGTCTTACCCCAGGATAAGCCGAAAATCCCTCAATCGGACTTAAACAAACTGGAGGAAGAGGATGTAGAGAGGAAATCTCTCATCAAGAATTTTAAGTGGGGAGAAAGCCCCAAAAGAAAAATTGGTAGCGGTCGTTTTGTGAATGATAATTCTGGGAGGAAAAATCATCACTATAAAGCTTCGAGTGGAAGAGACCATACCGGTGCATGGACAAATAGGTCCACACAATTAAAGGTCCATATGTAGCTTTGTTAAGAACGTGGACTGATGAAAAGGCAGAGGAAAACATTACATCTTCATACCAATATGTGAATGAGCTGACCACTCGGTTAAAAACTGGCTGGAAACTTGCCAATGAAAATTTGAAACAAGCCAGGAAGAAACATGCTGCCTATTATAACAGGAAGGCGAAAGACAGAAATTTGGCTGTGGGAGAGAAAGTACTGCTTCTTTTGCCGGGAGTCAGAATAAGTTACAAATTGGATGGCAGGGTCCATATACAGTTCTAGAGAAGGTGTCTAGAACAAATTATAAGATAGATAAGAAGGGGAAAGAAAAAATCTATCATGTGAATCTCCTGAAGAAATATTTGGAAAGAGAACATCAGGAAGAGACACACTTGTTGACCTTGTCCATCGCCATGGAGATGAAAAAGGAACCACTTTCATCATTTGAATATCCATTACACCCCTGTGAGACAGCAGCACAGGTGAAAATCAGTACACATTTAACGAAAACTCAGAAAGAGAGAGTGCAACAGGTTCTAAATAATCATGCAGAGGTGTTAACAGACCGACCAGGGCATACAAACCTATTGGAATATGATATGAAACTAATAGACTCCACACCTGTCTGTATGAAACCATATTCGATTCCGTTTGCTAAGGAGAAAGCTTTGAAGGAAGAGATAGACTATCTGTTGAAGGAAGGAATTATTTCGCACAGTGAGTCTTCGTATAGTTCCGGTGTTGTACTCTTAAGGAAGCCCTCTGGAGAACATAGACTCTGTATAGATTACAGGAGACTGAATGCTATTACAGAAGGACAGGTGGATCCATTGCCGGATACAAATCAGCTGTTTGCCAGACTAAATAAAGCTAAATATTTCTCAAAAGTGGATCTGAGTAAAGGATACTATCAGATTCCAGTAAAGCCTGAGGTTAGACCATACCTAGCTTTTAGTACCTCAGAAGGACACTATGAGTTTAATAGATTGCCATTTGGATTGAAGAATGCGCCTAGTGTCTTCTCTAGAATGATGAGAAAATTATTGGATCCTCTGAATAATCCCTGTATAACAAATTTTATGGATGATATCCTTATAGCAACAGAAACATTTGAGGAACACATTGACTCTCTGAACATGCTGTTTGATCGACTTAGGGAGGCAAATTTAACAGCCCGACCAACCAAATGTTGCGTTGGATGTAAAGAATTGGAATTTTTGGGACACACAGTTTATCAGGGAAACATGACCCCTGACCCAAAGAATTTAGAGAAACTACAGAAAGCCCCGAGACCACAAACCAAGAAGGACGTGAGATCCTTTGTCTCATTATGTGGTTTCTACCAGAAGTATATCAAAAACTTTAATTCCATATGTGCACCGTTAACTGAATTGACACGTAAAGGACATCCAGATCGCATTACATGGACACCACAATGTGAAATGACTTACCAAGAATTGAAGGAAAAGCTCACAAGTAAACCCATTTTGAAATTACCTGACTTAAGTCAAGAATTCATAGTAAGGACGGATGCAAGTAATATTGGGTTAGGTGCAACTCTACTACAGAAATCAGATGCATTGGATGGGGAATTAAGCCCAGTGGCATATGCTAGCAGAAAGTTGAATAAAGCTGAAATCAACTACTCAACTAGCGAAAAAGAATGTCTTGCAGTAATATGGGCAATAAAGAAATTCAATATTTATCTATATGGGAAGGCATTTAAGTTGCAAACAGACCACAAACCTTTATCGTTTCTAGCACAGGCTAAGCATGAGAACTCTAGGTTACTCCGATGGTCTTTACTTTTGGCTCCATATAATTTTAGCATTGAGTATATATCTGGAAAAACCAATTTGGGAGCGGATTTTTTAAGCCGCCATCCGTGTGATGAGAATCACCGTAAACCCCAGAAATAATAATAAATTTCTCTATGTGTATATAGAATAAAGGACTGACATATAATGTCTGTTTTAAGAGGGGAGGTGTCGTGGAATATTCTAATCCACATATATAAATTATCAAGTAAATATAAAGCCTAATAAATACATATAATAAATAAAGGAAGAAGAATGGTAAAGAACAGTGCTGTCACAATGACTGTACTCGAAATCCCCTTGTTTTCTGCTTCGTCTGCAAATTGTAACGCTTTCACGTTGATATTAAAAGCCTTCTGCAACATACACGCGTTTCCCAAACACACAATAAAATGTGCTGCCTTTCTAAGAAAAACCTTGAAATATGCAAGTTGACCTAAATTTTAAATTCCATTCATGTCTTTTTCTACACTATGTTACCAAAACAAAAGACAGATGGACTAAAGGATAGCGAGAAGGGAGAGGGGCGAAAGCGCGAACACTACAACACGCGTCGCGCGATACACAAATGCTGCCATCACGCGTGTAAGACTACATGCACTAACTTTTTTCAGACGGACAGTGATAAAATACACTACCCTTCCCAGAGTTAGGTTTTAAAATCATAAAAAACGCTTATTAGGAAAGATAACAATAGATGGGTTTACGGTTGAAAACATAACAGTACCCAGACAGCACATCTTCGAAACAGGAGGTAGAAAATTGCATATTTTGAACGCAGCCACGTAGCTCTTTTAAATTTGGATATTTGGGTTCCTTAGGGCTTGCTGACAAAGAATATGTAAAACGTTACGCAAATAGTCCAGGAATTAATAAATTATACCCAAAATAAAATAGTGGGGATGCCTGACAGCATGGAATCATTTCTGCTCATAAAATTTTTTTATAACGTGTTTGAAAAAAACCTTACGTTACAGAAATAGCCTACCATGTAAACTCCAAATTGATTGGAGCGCAACAAATGAAAGACTAACCACGATTGGTCGGGCTATAAATACTATCTTTCGTTGTTAGGGGAGACGTGAAAAGGTAACATTTTTTCAAACACTTGTCGAAACGTGGCCTCATTGGCTAGACTCGCTGATATACTCACTTAGGAGCGTTAGTTCGAGACCACTAGTGCAAATAATCTTGATAAAGCAACAGTGCGTTGAAGCCAGCTCATATTTGTGTTAAATAAAAGCCTGGAACATAAGCAGATGGGAATTTGTGCCAGTAATTGTGCCAGAATTCATTGCTAATCAACGTATCTGTGTTTATTTCCATGAAATTGTGGTAAGCTTGAACCATTCAGTATCTTTTAATGAAAATTGAATGTAAATTGTTAATTTATGCCTGTATATATATGTGTAGTTCAGTGGCAAACAGGAGATAAAGCCTATAATGCTCCAGCCTGAACAGAGGGTGTCGGAGGGAAGTAAAACGGCATGGAATGGCCAAATAGTACACTGACACCTGGATGATTGATTAGACAGAAATAATGCTGGAAGTGCAGAGGCGTGGTAACCATTAAGGAGGTAAATACTGGTATAAAGTATTTCAGATGAAGCTGACAGTTGGCCTAACGCTCTGAACTCAATGTTTGTGCTGTATTGTGATCAGTGTAAAAGAGAAGATAAATTAGTTATGAAGTAGAAGGTACATCCTTCTTGTTTTCAGGGACCGTGGTCTTGATGGTACTGAGCAGCACCTGGTCAGAGCTTTGCTGAATCCATAGTCGGACAGCATACTCCTTGGTCCATTTAGCTATCAGTGAGGTGTCTCCAGAGCCCAGAGGAGAATTCGAGCAGAGGAGTCCTTTCCTGCCGCCATCACGCAAGATAAGCTGATGTGGCCAGCTGAGCTCAACATTATGTCCCCTCATCTTGAAATGACTTTGTAAAAATAACATTCAGAGGGGAATTTAATTGTCTTAATATCAGGAACTGAGAACATCTCCAATACTAGTCCCAAAAGACAAACTATTGAAGTCATGATGACAAATACCAACAGAGCTTGAACAAAACAAAACCAGTATTACCTCATATTACCACTACACAACTGACACACATAGGATATTTTAATAATATATGTCACTACAATATTCATATTGATAAAGTCTGTACATATACTTGTAATTAAAATTGATTGTGATTCCTGGTTCCTTTGTATTTGAATCAGGACACATATACCTTTATGATAACCATGAATACATATTGTTATTTGAAAAGTTATCAGTGACTCCTTAAGATATTCTCATAGAGTGTTATATGTATGTGAGTGTCACAGTGTTGTCAAGAGTAGTGGATTAAATTAAATTGTTTATCTGTCTGTTGTTGTGACTTACACTTCATCATACACATACCCTAGACACATAACGTAGTCATCACACTATTCCAGAATAATTCTGACTGAGATATATAGATATGTGGTAGCAAGTAAGGTTATCTATAATACACTACTCTTAATAGATATAGATACCTTCACAGCTGATCTCAGTCAGTACACTAAGTCCCATATAAATATTTATAACATCCCACTTCACCACAAAAAGAAAGAAGAAACCACATTAGTATATGATGTTAACAAAAGACATAAGTTCCATTCTTCGTTCATTCAATTCACACCCACTCAGTGGCCACTTTCAGACGTTTGCTTACCCCAGTAGTTGTCGCAGGCATTCCAAGGAAATACACTAATAAGTAATAAGACTATTTAGTGTCAAATTTAAGTTTTGCCAAATCCAGCCCCAGACTCCTTGTTTGCTGACTGCAAATTTCACGGGAGTCGCTAGAGTCGGTGATTTAATTTGTCCTGGATACAATAAGTTAACTATGCCTTCAGTTGGTTGGAGTAAGGTTCATGCGTGGTGATCGCCGACGTAGGATGAATAGAACATATATAGTTCCTATGTTGTTTAGCCTCAGGTGGCTGAGACGATAGGTTAAGTTACACAAATGTTGCTGACAATATATTTCGCCACAGCTGGCTGATGAGATTGATAATTTGGTTAAGGACGGAAGAAATCAGAGATCACCATGCTTCCTCCCCTAGTTCTTATTATCGTCCTCAGTGGAACCCTGAACTTGTCTATCTGATGCAATTCAGCCCTGCGTCACTTAGACAAGCATTAATGATGTCTGCCCAAAGTCATCCCTATTATATGCCCGGCAGAGACGTCAGTTATTGACGAACAAACACTTTGCTTCACTAAATCTCTGTTACTACAGCCTTCACTCCATTTGAACATTTGTTGATTTTTTTAATACAACGGTAATAATCAGAACTTTTAATAGTTTATCGGTTAATATCCTCTAAAAAAAATTTTCTTTGATTACTTATTTCGTTACAATTTAAATTTCTTATTATCACGCGTAGCTTCAATTTGTTAGAATTTTCGGTGTTAAGGTGTGAAGTGTTGTATACTTAACTTGTCTGACTTGTGACTATTATTAATTTCTTCCATCTCTCGTTTAACTTCACTTTGTTGTGTTGAGCAGTTCTGGTGTGATATGTTGTATGCCTGATTGTTTTGTGACAATTTTCATATACTCAGTTGAAATTGTTTTTTATTAGTTGTATTAATTATTTTAATATTGTATTTTCTGCAATTTCTCATTTCTTGAATTCCACTTCCTTGGTGAAGTATTAATTCGTAAAAATATTTTGCGCTTTTTGTGTGCATAGCCTAACTGTTTTTTAACTTGTATTTTTTTATTATATTTTTTTATATTTTGTTGAAATATATCTTTCTTTTTACTATACAAGCATGGCTGGTAATTATGTACCGTGGCTTCACAAGGATGGTCTACGACTTGGTCATCTGAATATTTACCATCTTCTAGGTAAACTCCCCGAACTTACATACATTCTAAGTAATAATTTTCACATTTTTGGACTTTCAGAAAGTCGCCTAAATGACAGAATAACAGACGATGACATTGCGTTAAATGGTTTTAAAACTATTCGGCGAGACGCAAGCAAAAAACAAGAGACAGGTATAACAGTTTATATTTCCACTTCCCTTAATTTTCGCCGCAGAAACGACTTAGAGACAGCAGAGATAGAATGTGTATGGTTGGAAATAAAGCTACCGAATCAGGGCCCATTTCTGGTGGGATATCTTTATCGAAATCCTAGTGCAGGACCTATATGGTACGAAGATTTCACCATAATGATGGACAATGTATTTGCCACAGTCAAGGAGGTTGTTCTTCTTGGTGATTTCAACATCGATATACACAATTCAAATCTAACATGGAAAAATATAATATTATCGTACAACTTAAAACAAATAGTTAACCAGCCTACAAGAGTAACACAAGCATCAACCACACTAATCGACCACATCTACGTAACTTGCCCAGAAAACATCATAGAATGCTCTGTCCCTAATATTGCAATGAGTGACCACTATCCAGTATGCTGTACATGGTCAAAGAATAAATGTAAAGTTCCGAAAAATAAACATGTAAGTATCAAATTTAGAAGTTTCAAACATTTCAGTAAGGAATTATTTTTAAATGACTTGCTAACTGCACCTCTCGCCCGTGTTTACCAACTTCCTGATCCGGATGACGCTATTGAATACTGGACAAAAATTTTTTATAATGTTTTTGACACGCACGTACCAGCTAAGGAAATTCGCGTCAAACGACAATTAAAATCTCCGTGGATCACGCAGGAAGTGTTGGAGGCTATGAGGCAGAGAGATCAAGCGCACAAAAATAAGGACCTCAACACATACAGGGTATACAGGAACAAAGTTCAATATTTAATTCGGAAAGAAAAGAAAAATCGTTTTAGAAATATAGTTCAGAACAAATCAAATAGTAAGGAAATATGGAAGGCAATTAACACCTTAGCGAAAAAACGTAATGCACCAGACTCATTCTCTTCCAACACTTCATTTACTTGCACCGACTTCAGCAATCACTTTCAAGCAGAAATAAACGGTCTGAAATCCACAATACCACCTTCCTGTAGTGACTTAGACAAACTTTCAGCATTCTGTAAAAACAAATGTACAAACTCAGTTCCACCCGACATTCCTTTTATGACAGTTAATGAAGTGTATAACTATCTTATTGGCCTTAAGGATAATAGCTCATCAGGGCTTGACGGAATTAGTAATCGAATACTGCGTTACGCCGCACCAGCTATTAGTGATTCACTAACTTTTATATATAATCAATGTATTGCTAAAAGTTATTTTCCTTCAGCCTTTAAGATTGCCAAAGTATATCCTCTCTTCAAACCTGGCTCGTCAGATAACAGTAATCTTGGTAACTATAGACCTATTTCTCTTTTATCATCGCTTTCTAAACCACTAGAAAAACACATACATAAAGCAACACTACATTACCTAGTTAGCAATGACTTGCTAATTGACAGTCAGTCAGGGTTTCGACAAAAGCATTCATGCCACACAGCTCTAACTAAGATGATAGACAACTTGCACCTAAACATAAATAACGATAACATATGTGGAGCAATCTTTGTAGACTTTAGGAAAGCATTTGATATGTTAGATCACGCTGTTTTAATAAGAAAATTAGAAACAATGAAAGTTAACTTTAAACTAGTGACATTACTTAAATCATTCCTGTCCGACAGACAGCAAGTAGTGTGGTACAATAACTCCTTGTCAAGCCCAACTATTATTGACACTGGTGTTCCTCAGGGTTCTATTCTCGGCCCTCTACTTTTTTCCATTTACATAAATGACCTTCCACTACACATCGAGCACTCATCCTGCGACCTATTTGCCGATGACTGTACCATTTATACTAGTGATAAAAGTTGCAACACGCTAGAAATATTATTACAAAGCGACACAGACAATCTTATTAAGTGGAGCAATGAAAACTGCATGCAAATAAATATCACTAAAACAAAATGTATGATAATATCAACTAGACAAAAATTACAAAACTCGCCGAAAACAACACTTCAGCTCTACATTGGAACCTCTTTAATTGAAAATGTAAATGAATATAAAACACTAGGACTCATAATTGACCAACATTTAAGTTGGAATTCGCATGTACAAGCACTGACCAAACAAACGGCACAAAAAGTTTACCAGTTAGCTAAAATCAAACATTTCCTAGATGAGGAGACACGAAAAATGTTCTATACATCCCAGATACAAACACATCTAGACTATTGTTCCACAATTTGGGATGGCTGCACCATGTCCAACACTAAAAGACTCTTTTCATTACAAAAACGTGCAGTGCGCCTAATTTCAGACAAAAACCTCACACAGTGTGTAGACGCATATACATATCTTAACATATTACCACTAAGAAAGCGCCTTCTCTTCAACAAAGCCAAATTTATTCACAAAATCTTGTCACAGAATGCTCCAACGTATCTGTGGCCTATTTTCAAATACAGCGGAAGACGCAGTCAACGCTTAAATAAATTACACATGCCCAAGCCTAGGCTCGACTTATTCAAGAAAAGTTTAGCTTTTTCTGCTGCTCATCTGTGGAATACTCTTCCACACGACTTAAAAAATACTCTTAGTCCATATTCATTCAATCACAGACTTTTCAAATACATCATGAGTGCAGATTATATGCTACCCTAATTTCGTTATGTTCTTAAATAATTACGCTGTCACCTCAGGGGCGCATTCCCATAGTCAGTTATGACTGAAGGGGCTATTATTATTATTATTATTATTACATAACATCATATGTAGGTTTTAAAGTTAATTTTGTCCTGTTTAGTATAAATTATGATACGCATCTGTAAATTTGTGTAACCGTTATTGTACTGTTACAATGTTGGGATTTTATTTTATTGTACTTTCTTGTTATTTTATTATTTAAGTAACATTTAGGATACGTGTGAGAATAAATAGATTAACTATGGAAGAAGAGAGAAAGGAAGGGCAGAATGTTAGACGGGCCTGCGTGACCAATTCTAAACCCTTTGAAAATAAAGTTCGTTCGTTCGTTCTATATATCTATCTATCTATCTATCTATCTATCTATCTATCTATCTATCTATCTATCTATCTATCTATCTATCTATCTATCTATCTATCTATCTATCTATCTATCTATCATCTATCTATCTATCTATCTATCTATCTATCTATCTATCTATCTATCTATCTATCTATCTATCTATCTAATTATCTATCGTATCTATCTATCTATCTATCTATCTATCTATCTATCTATCTATCTATCTATCTATCTATCTATCTATCTATCTATCTATCTATCTATCTATCTATCTATCTATCTATCTCTGATAATGTTTGTACTTTTCAACATATGTTATGTCATGCTTATAAGTAATTAATGTTAATATGAGTGTGCTATATTATTATTTTACTTTACAACGTTGAATTCCTTGAATTTGATATGTAAAATGCATATGAGAATAAATGAATTCAGTATGAAATGTGAGAGAAAGGAAGGGCAGAATGTCAGACGGGCCTGCGTGCCCAATTCTCAACCCTTTGAAAATAAAGTTCGTTCGTTCGTTCGTTCGTTCGTTCGTTCGATATAAGTAAATCTGGTAATAGTTCTGGTCCAGTTAATATTATAGTTTAATGGTTCTATTCTGGTTTCTCTCACGAAAATGAGGAAAATTGGACCACACAGGTCACAGCAAGAAGCTCATCAATATTAAATATCCCTGGATGCTTATAATATTATAAGTTCGTATGATCATAAGTTCATATGGCCATAAAAAAGCCGCTAGTACTCAGGTTGATCAGCCTAGATTTTAGGAAAGAAAATATAAACATTTAACCAAATTATCAATATCATATCTAACACGTGTTTAAAATAGGACCTCTTCACCACTCCGTTATAAATTAGATTTAAAACACACGATTCTAGCTTATCCTATCGTTTTTTTTTTAAACGCGTGATATGAACACTAGTCATTAAAAAAATTACATAAAATGGATAGAAGTAAATAATATATACCGTCAGTAGACAGTTATTTAATGTATGTACTGGTCAATTTAAAACATCTCTTACTGGGAAATAGCGAGTACTTAAATTCACTTTACGGCTGAAAAAGATTTAGCTATAAGTTATTTAATTAGCACAGAAAATCTCAGTGAAATATAATGACAACTTTAAACACACTAAATCACTTAAAGGCTAGTATATAAATTAAAGCAATCAGAAAAATGAAACACTCCACGAAAATCTAATAATTTTCACTCTGTACGAGAAATCTAAGATATCGAGCTAGTGAATTTCAGATAGATTTCTGAACAACTGATCATGGCTATCGGAGAGACATGGTATATATCCGTAAATTCCGTTTTATCGCTCTTTAATGCGAAAGTCAAACCAACTGCCAGACCCGAGCCCATTTGCCGTTCGATTCTTGAAAAGGTAATTTTACCACCTCTGCCGCCGACAATCTCTCTGGCTTGATTTTCATCATCTCCGCCTTGCCGAATATCAGCTACGCAATTAATTCCTCTGAAAGTTTTACAATTCAAGGTCCGTCGCAGACTTAACATCGCCCCTGATCAAAGAATCTATTACGCCATGCTCCGCGCTCACTCTGTGTGTTCCACCGTGCTTAATTGCCAAACGGCTCACGTGTTAATTGCACTAGTGAATCCGGCGTTCCTGTAGCAAAAAATAAACTAGATGGAGAGGGGCAAAAGTGGATGATCACTGCTGCACTATTTCCATCTGTGACAGTCAGGTACAGCCTGAGTAGGCAGTCTAGTCTCTGGTATGTAGGGTTTCCCTGAAAGCTCTTGGTACCTTCTAGCGAATTAGGTCTTTTTAATTCGGTACTTGGAGGAGTGGTCGCTGATAACATTTTTGCAGGGAACATCCTTGTCAGCTCGCAAGAACCTTCTGCCGTTAGGATAACTGATTTCTCTCTCCTTAATTCTAGGGGCTCCACATTGGCGGAAATCTCACAAGTGTTGGTCGGGGTAGTTCGCAAGCCTGCGCAGATGAATCTGAGTGCCTGGTTTTGTATGCAATCTAGTTTCAATCTAAGAGTTGGGAAAGCAGTGGCTTGCAGGGGTAGACAGTAATCCATAACTGAGCGCATGTATCCCAAGTACAGTTGTCGTAGGGTGCACTGTTTGGCTCCCCAATCAGTGCTTCCCGATCGTTTTATGAGGTTCAGCTTTCTTGGGGCCTTTGAAAATAGAGAATTAACATGTGTTTTGTATCTGACTCTGGTATCTAGCTGTATCCCCAGATGTCGGATTGTTCTCTTTAGCTAGCTTTGTATCATCAAGTTTTAAATCCAGTTCTCTTCAAACTTTTTTGTTGCTGAGTGTGAAATTAGTGTAGACTGCTTTTTTGTGTTGATCACCATTTTTCACAAGCTTCAGTATGTAGTTAGAGCAGCCAGTGCGCGGTTTAGTTTCTTTTGCAGTTGCAAAGGGGACTTCCCTTCTGCCAATAAGACTAAAAGGTAAAGGTAAAGGAACCCGTTACACGCCCATTGAGGCATATTGGGAATATGGTGTTAGGCCCATATTACTTGACCGTCGACACACGAGGGGTGATGTGGTCGGCATCACGCCGGCCGCCTTAACCTTCCCAGAGTTGGTCTGGTACCCATTTGGGGCTGGGTCGACCCAGGAGCCGTTTGTGACCTAAAAAGTTCCCGCCTCATCTGGGGATCGAACCATAGACCACTGCGCTAGGAAGCCAGTGCACTAACCACTATGCTACCGCGGCTCCCGCCAATAAGACTAGGTGATCAGCAAACAGTGTGCTGTGTAATTCAAGGTGGTCTGCCAGGTCTTTTATGTATATGAGGAAAAATGTGCAGCTTAAGGCCGACCCTTGTGGGAGGCCCTTCTTATTCTTTTTCCTGATGTTGTTCCGTTGAACGCTGTGAGGATGGTTCGATTTGGGAGGAAATCTTTTATTTAACGACACATTCTTCCTTCTATGCCCATCTTCTGCATCTTGAAGTATAGACCATCTCTCCATACTCGGTCGTATGCCTGCTTGAGGTCTACGAAAACTGCGGCCACATGGTTTTTATCCTGGAAAGCATCAGTAGCCTGTTTTACTAAACGGATTTCTTGGTCAACAGTCTGTCTGCCTCTTCTAAATCCTGCTTGGTTAGGATGGTCAGTTTTTCGACCAAATTAGTGGTGTTGCCATGGGAACGAAGATGGATCCTAGCTATGCCTGCCTGTTCATGGGCCACTTGGAGCATCAGATATGGCAACAATACTCCGGTCCTTTCCCCGGGTTTTACCGCAGAAATATTGATGATGGCATTGGTCTCACAGACATGTCAGAGACTGATTTATCCCGCTTCATCGACTTTGTCAACCACTTCCACCCCACCATCAAGTTCACCTCCCTCATCTCCACAGTATCTGCCATTTTTCTTGACATTACTTTTACTATCACGCCTTCCGGCCTTAATACCTTAGTATACTACAAGCCGACAGATGCTACCTTCTGTATACCTCTTCTCATCCTCGGGCTTGTCGTGACTCCCTTCCATTCTCACAACTTCTCCGCCTCCGCCGTTTGTGCTTAGACGATGATGACTTCCACTTCCGAGCCAATGAGATGTTGGATTTCTTCCGTAGCAGACTTTATCCGGAACATGTTCTCACCTCTGCCCTCCAACATGTGCTCCCCATCTCTCGTCAGGAGACCCTCAAACCTCTCTATAAACCCACTTCAGATAGAGTCAAATTGATCTTGACCTATCACCCTCACAGTACTGCAGTCTAACAGATCCTTTTCTGCCATCTCCCTATCCTTCAAGCAGAGTCTGTGACTCAGAAAGTTTTCGGTGAAGCACCTTTGGTGGCATATAAGCGCGACAAGAACTTCTTGTTCGCAGCCGTCTTCCAAAGGAGAATGCCACACAGTTTGGCACACTACCCTGTGGTCAGACACGATGCAACACGTGCAAGTGTGTCATCTCAACCAACAAAGTGTCTTTTCCTGAGGCTACGTACACCATCACCAGAAGCTTCACGTGTGAGTCGCGCAATGTCATTTACACGATCATATGTAAACGTTGCTGCATAACCTATATTGGCCAAACAG
Organism: Oreohelix idahoensis; assembly: GCA_024509875.1. Lineage (NCBI taxonomy): Eukaryota > Metazoa > Mollusca > Gastropoda > Stylommatophora > Oreohelicidae > Oreohelix > Oreohelix idahoensis. The sequence continues at coordinate 64,457 of JAMPIV010004253.1, read as the reverse complement.
GCAAATGACTTGGGGACAGATTCAGCCAGCACTTGGATGACATCGTTCAGCAAAAATCCACACCAGTTGCCATACACTTTAATGGTCCTGACCATCATGGTCCCATCGACATCCAGGTCACGGCGATCAGATCCTGCTCCTCTGACACTGCTAGCCAAGAACAGCTTGAGAACCGTCTTATCCACCACATGGGGTGTCTAAAACCAGCCGGTCTTAGCACTCTGCACACCTTTGTCTGAGGTCACCCTCCCCTCCCCCCTTTCCACTTTGCTGTCTTGTTCCATTTTGACTCTTTCCACTCTTATCCTATTTTTCTATTTTTCTGCCGCCTTCTAATAATATCTATGAATATAAAATACACTGTTTTTAATATGTCTTGATTTTTTATTTCATATTTATTTATCTCCAACTCATTCTGTCCTCTTCTATTTCCAGTCCCCACTAATATTACGTTTGGGTAGTTTATTGTTCAGTTTCGTTTTTTAGTTTCGTATTAAGTATTGTATACATCCGGTGGTGATAGTCATTTCTTTTTCCGGGCACGCCAATCGGTTTCCGGGAAGTTTCCTTCAGGGAAGTACCTAGGTTTAATTTTTATATTTTTTATATTTATTTAGGTTCTTATGTGTCCTATCTAGCCTTCACTTTCTTTCCTTTCCCTGACGAAGGCCTTGTGGTCGTAACGTTGGCTATTTTCTTTGTCTTTTGTCCTCGTAAGACGAATTACCTTTTTTCGATTTTTTTTCACACCCATCCTTGGTTAGGATGGAGGGCTTTCTTTTTCTCTAACCACCAGTAGAGGCGTGCATTTCTCATACGTTCTGCCATTTTCCCAATGCAGATGTCGGGGAGATGGGCCGGTAGGTACTGACGTCGCTTGGTGGTTTGTCTTTCTTGAGAATTGGGATAATGTTAGCCGTTTTCCATCCTGTAGGTACAGTGCTACTTCTCCACGTCTTGTTTATGAATTCCAAGGTCGTCAGAAGACCCTTTTCCCCCAAGTTTAACTATCATGTCGTTGGGAACCTGGTCTGGCCCTGGTGCTTTTTTTAGTTTAATCTTTAGGAGACTGGATTGTAGTTCAGCTAGTGTGAATTCCTGATCAAAGATACTGTCAGCAGCCTTGTATGCTTTTAGCATGCGTTTTGTAAGTGTGTGTGTGTATAAGTCATGAATATGGACTCGACATTAATATTGAGAAAACTAAAACTATGATAATTAGCAAAACAGACGATAAACCCACATTAAAGATAAGCGTAAATGGGAAAATCCTGGAACAAGTCAAGAGCTACGTATATCTTGGTCATATAATAACAGAAGATGGCAGATGTGAAACAGAAATCAAGAAGAGAATAGGAATGGCCAAAGCTACATTCAACAACATGAAACATATACTGACATCCAAACAGTTATCTCATAAATTAAAACTGAGAATCATAAAGTGTTATATATATTCTGCATTTCTGTATGGTGCAGAAACATGGACGATGAATAAGCATTTGGAAGAAAGAATTGAGGCTCTTGAAATGTGGATATATAGAAGAATGGGGCGTATCTCATGGAAAGAGATGAAAACAAATAAGGAGGTCCTAGAAAATCTAGGTATGAAAAGAGAACTAATGAGAGAGGTCAAAGTTCGGCAGCTAAAATACTTTGGCCACATAAAAAGGCATAACACCTTGCAGAAGACCATAACAGAAGGGAGAGTTGAAGGTAAACGTGCAAGGGGAAGACAGCGCTATAAGTGGGAAGATAACATCAAGAGATGGACGGGAAAGAGTCTATCAGAGTGTACCACCAAGACAAGAGACAGAAGACGTTGGAGATCCATTACAGCCAACCTCCGTTGTGGAGATGGCAACTGATGATGATTGTAAGTGTCTTGATGGCTTTATCTAGATTGGCTCTTTTATATGTGTTATTGACTTCGGGCAAATTATCGATTTCTGGCTCAGGTTTTTTTCTCTGCTGAAGTTAGCTATGAGTAGTGGGGGTTGTGATGACTTTCTTTCATCCCGGTAGTTATCCTCTTTTTCCATGCAGGGTGTGCATGGCATGGTGGGCACTGTACCATCATCGGTGGGGAAGTATTATTTTCCCTTGCTGTCATGATCGCTTGATTTTTGACCTGCTGCCTTGGGTAGAAATTTTCAATACCATTTTACACCACCTCAGTGGGGCTCACTGCTCAGCAGTCCCCGCGACCAGATGGCCACTGTTTTCTGGAAACATCCATAATTTGTCAGCTATTTAGTCAGCACTAGCGCGTCTAGTTGGTCAAAAGGATCGTCACATCGCGCACCCTTGTGCCTTCACTATTGTCGTATAGTAGGTCTATCTTTATCACTTTCTTTTCCACTCTATCTTTCCAACATCTTTCAAATCTTTCTTGTTTCATTTTCACCCACATGTTGCTCTTTCATCGTTGATCAAATAATCTTTTAACCCCTTAAGGCAAAGCGGCCCATATATGACCCAGCATACATAACTCTATAATAGTTTTATAATAAAACAAGTATTAATTCCCACTTGGTCAAATATGGGTTATTTCATAAGCAAATGAACGGCCTTCAAATTTTTATAGAAAGGTACATTCTAAAATGCGTATTCAGTCTTAGAAACATGAGTTAAGTATAAAATGTAGGGTTCAATTATAATTATAGAAGCTCTTCGGCCTTCACCTTATCTTTCGGAGCCCCACATTTCCTCGTTAGAAATCTTGTGTAACACCAGCTTGAACATAGACAACTTCTTTGATATCTAAGTCCCCGTGTAAATATTGTCAGACATGCCACCGTGGAATATTGATTATTTTGGAAGACGCCCGGCTGACACAATATGGTAGTCTTTTCATGGCTAAGCTGCTGTTTAAACAAACGACGGTCACTGCCTCGCAATACAATAACCGGCACGATAGTGGACTCGGGCGATAATGGATTCGGGACGCACACTTGAATGATTGTTACCAAACGGGAAAACAGAGCACTAAAAGAAAAAAATAAAACGGGAAATATACGGAAAGCGACAACGGACAGCAGGATTTGTGACACGACAGGGCGGGTGATTTTTTTTAATTAACCAGCCAATCCGAAAACACCGGGTTGTTACGCAAACGAACCCATAGCACAGAATCGAAACCCCACCCATTTTGGTCACTGACAGTCGCTGACAGGGCGTGAAAGATGTACATGCATAAGGTCACAATATGGAGGCCTAGCGACTGGTTTAGATGCGGAGTTTTACGTCACCGGCAAGATTTATGAACTTATGGGTGATCCAGGAATATAATGTACCGGTAGGCTCTTCAGTGGTCAATGCGAAATTACTAACGGTGTGACGTAGAAGACTTTCCCCAAAAGCATTGCCTGTTTCATTCTCATAGTTAACTAACTACATTATTTATATCTCATCTCTGTGTGCGTGTGTGTGTGTGTGTGTGTGTGAATTGTCTTTCACCATCACCACTTTTTATTTTCTCTACTAACCCTGCATGTGTAGATATTTAATAAATAAATCTAATAACCGTTTGATCATTATCTAGTTTGTTAATGTATCACTCGTGCTGTCGGTGTTAAATATTTACGTATGGGTAACATTCTACATTTAAAAGACTTTCCCCAAAAGCATTGCCTGCTATTAATTCAGTGTGTATAAATAATTCATATCTGTGGTGTATTGTGTTCTTAAAGGAGTTCGCAAAAGGGAAAAGGAGGTTAGTAGATCTTTAAAAAAAACTGTTAATAATTTTCCTTAGTCTTTAAGTAAAGAATTAATTTTGCAATTTGCATCATAGCTAAATGTGCGGAAGACAGTTTTTCAATTAATCCTTATCATAAATGATTAATTAAATAAAAAGATTTTTCTCTAAGATGATAGGAGGTAACTGATTGTTCATACTTCACCTTCATCTAGCTTGTTAGATCATCATTACAGACTGTTAAGTGTAGATCTTCTTACTTCTTTGTTGGTTAACTCTGACATAATTTAGCTTAATAATTATATAATTACGTAATACTTTATCTAAAATTGTTTCTTTAAGATCTTAACTATTCGATCTGTGATACTTTTCATTTGTAGACTTGCCAACCTAAAAACCTGGCTTATCATGGATTTATAATCGCTTTGGTAATCGAAGCATGGAGATCATTTTCTAACGTCCAAACTGTATAACTGGAAACACTTAAACTAATTCAGTAAAGCAGTTGAATTTGTAACATATATGTCTGTGACTCTTGTTGAAGTTTTTCGACTCTCATAATGTTTATTAACATCACACTATACATGAATTTGCACAATTCCTCTGTTCAACTCATTCATATATTATAGGTATATTCGTTTCAATCAGTATCGTATCCACTTAATATTTGGATCCAATAAAGTTCCTTTAGACTACTTCTATCATTAGTCCTGTATCTCTGTCACAAATATTTCTCAATGTTATACCTTATTCTTTCATAGTCAATTATTTCATAGTCAATTATTTCATAGTCAATTTCTGACACACATATATAAGATTAATATTTTATGTATATGTGATGAGGCCTAAAAGGAGACGCCCGCCCCCTACCTGTTTCTAGGCAGATTTATCGCCCATATTTTAGAAGTGCGCGTAGCACGCCCGCCCCCTACCTGTTTCTAGGCAGATTTATCGCCCATATTTTAGAAGTGCGCCTAGTATGTAAAAATTCTGACGAGATAAGGAAGATCGATGAAAAGGCCATAATAAAGCCTACATATAGTTGTGGTGTAGAGTTGTGTGTTATAATTGATAGTTATGGGCCATACTTGTGTGGTTTAGTGCCTTATAAGAGCAAATGTCGCGAGTGTTATTTATGCGGTCAGATTGATACGCGTGGCGCGCGGTGAATTGAGTGATTCGACCACGGTTTATATAAAGAAATAGCGATCGGCAAAAGGCCGATTTGAAGATTCAGCCCACACGAGAGAGCAAACGACGAGGTGACCAGTAATTAGCAATCGGGCACATGCTGGGTGTTTTGTTTAGTTTTGTGTTGTTATGTTCGCTAGTTTATTTGTTTAATGTTTGCTTTGTCACTGAATGGGTTGTAAAAATAAATACAGCCCCTGCCTCAGAATCAAGAGTTTTATTGTTGTTCGGGTCGGTGCGAGTGTGAAAGGAGAGTGATCACACATCACAATATATAATCATCATCATCATCTCGCCCACCCTATCACAATTGGCGTCGTCGACCGGATACTCACCATACTACCTCCTCTTCGGCAGAGAGCCGAGGCTTCCTCTAGACTTCATGATAGGCACGCGCCCAGATGAAGAGCCGGAGACAACTGACGAGTGGCTGCAAGGTCACCTAGAGAGGTTGCACATAGCCCACCAAAAAGCTGCAGAGAGAATGCAGAAAATGGCCGCTGACAGGAGGGAGAAAAGTAATCAGCTTCCAGGCCCCACACCATTGCGAGTGGGTGAAAGAGTGCGGAAAAGTGTGCACTACACTGACAGGGCCAAAATACAAGACGTGTGGTCCAACGACGAATTCATTGTATCGTCAATTCCAGAAGCAAGCGGTGGTCCTTATGTGATAAGGCCAGCAGGCAACGAAGATCTGAAGATGAGGTTTGAGGCGCACGAACTGAGACGAAGTGAGGACAAAGATGATTCTCCGAATCTGGTAGATGCTACACTAGGCCTACCTGAGGCACCAGCTTCGCCAGATGAGACAGATCCTGGGAAGGACGTGCATGGTCTAATGCCCGAACCAGGCTGGTATGCCCTGCAGCCAATAGAGGGTCCTGCCCCGAGACGACCTGAGAGGTTACAACTGAAGTGCCAGAGGGAGTGATGTTGTCGGGACGACAACAAAATCAGGAGGGAGATATGTGATGGGGCCGAAAAGGAGACGCCCGCCCCCTACCTGTTTCTAGGCAGATTTATCGCCCATATTTTAGAAGTGCGCGTAGCACGCCCGCCCCCTACCTGTTTCTAGGCAGATTTATCGCCCATATTTTAGAAGTGCGCCTAGTATGTAAAAATTCTGACGAGATAAGGAAGATCGATGAAAAGGCCATAATAAAGCCTACATATAGTTGTGGTGTAGAGTTGTGTGTTATAATTGATAGTTATGGGCCATACTTGTGTGGTTTAGTGCCTTATAAGAGCAAATGTCGCGAGTGTTATTTATGCGGTCAGATTGATACGCGTGGCGCGTGGTGAATTGAGTGATTCGACCGCGGTTTATATAAAGAAATAGCGATCGGCAAAAGGCCGATTTGTAGATTCAGCCCACACGAGAGAGCAAACGACGAGGTTACCAGTAATTAGCAATCGGGCACATGCTGGGTGTTTTGTTTAGTTTTGTGTTGTTATGTTCGCTAGTTTATTTGTTTAATGTTTGCTTTGTCACTGAATGGGTTGTAAAAATAAATACAGCCCCTGCCTCAGAATCAAGAGTTTTATTGTTGTTCGGGTCGGTGCGAGTGTAAAAGGAGAGTGATCACACATCACAATATATAATCATCATCATCATCTCGCCCACCCTATCACATATACACTATAATTCTGTCCGCACTCTTTCTTTTAAACTTCTTCAAAAGTATTATCGGTAATCGATATATATCCTTTTAAACGTATGTTTATACTTTGATTAATGGTTATACTAACCTTATAGAATTATTCTCACATAGTTCTGGCAAATATTGCCTTCTCCGAATTCTGAATATAATATTTGAATATACGGTGCTTCTCGCACATATTCCTGTGGCTTAACACTTATTCTAGAGTCAACTGGGACTCGTATACATTTGTTCCACGTATAATTTTATATACAACAGTAACACCTGATTTTAATAATGAAACATCCACAACCACTTTGCCAATAACTTGCGATGAATTCACGCTGGACGAGATCAAACAAGCCGTTAAAAGATTAAAAAATTTTAAAGCTGCTGGAGTTGACGAAATTTCAGGGGAAATGATTAAAGCAGTTAATGACAACAACCTCTTGAGAATTTTAGATATTATAAATGAAGTATGGAGAGAAGAACAACCACCACAACAATGGAAAGACAGTATTATTGTAAAGTTACCGAAGAAAGGTGATCTATCAGACTGTAATAACTGGCGTGGTATATCTCTATTATCAGTACCTGGAAAATTATTATGTTGCATGATGTTAGAAAGACTTAAATTGCATGCTGACGAAAAGATCAGAGAAGAACAAGCGGGTTTCAGGCCGAAACGATCATGTATTGATCAAATATTCACACTAAGAACAATTATAGAAGAATCAGTGGAAAGGCAATCGCCACTTATTATCACCTTCGTCGATTTTCAAAAAGCCTTTGATAGTCTACACCGCCCATCATTGTGGAAGATACTTACAATCTATGGTTTTCCAACAAAATATGTGAATATAATCAAAGCGCTATATGACAATGCAAGATGTTGTGTTAGAACAAATAAAGGGAATACAGAATGGTTTACAGTAGAAACAGGGGTGAAACAAGGCTGTATTATGTCACCACTACTTTTTGGAATAGCTATTGATTGGGTTATGAGAAACTATACCCACAATGAACAATTGGGTATAAAATGGACAAATGGAAAATTCCTGGGGGACCTGGATTTCGCAGATGATGTAGCATTCTTAAGTTCAACACCAAGACAATCCCAAGAAGCAATAAATAATTTGTGTCATCTCTCGGTTAAAATTGGTCTCCAAATAAATGCCTCTAAAACTAAAGCTATGAACTTTTCTAACGAGACCTTTGATATCATCTTGAACGGGGAAAAACTACAGAAAGTTGAAAGTTTCAATTATTTAGGCAGTAAAATGACTCAGGATGGTGACACAACAAGAGAAATCCATACTAGAATTGCTTTGGCAGCTAGCGCCTTCAATAGATTATCTAACATTTGGAAATTACGATCATTGAATATACATACCAAGCTTCGTCTGTTTAATTCAAATGTTATCTCAGTGTTAACATACGGCTGTGAGAGTTGGAAAATAACAAAATCATTGGAGAACAAGCTGAATACATTCGAGAACAAATGTCTTAGAAAACTCATGAACATCAGTTGGAAAGAATTCAAGACTAATCGACAAATAAGAGAAGACTCTAGGCAGAAATATGTCTCCGACTATATAAGGAAAAGACGATGGTCATATATCGGTCATGTCCTACGAATGCAAAACAACAGAATACCACTACAGGCGCTCACTTGGGTTCCTGAGGGTAAGCGGAAAAAAGGAAGACCAAAAGAAACACTCAGAAGAACAATAATAAGAGAAGGAAGAACGTTGGGCCTAAATAATGTGCAAGAGCTAAGAAGAGTGGCGTCACAACGAACAACCTGGAGAGCACTGGTTTCTGCCTTATGCGCCGTGTTTGGCGCTTAAAGAATTTATTATTATTATTATTATTATAATTTTATACACACTGGAAGAGTGGACCCTGCCACCTGTGGCGGACACTATTGAATTCTCCTTGAAACCAAGCATTTTCGTCATACCTAGCTACCGCGTCTTGTCATAACTATCAATTATATAATCATCGTTTTTGTGAGGCATCTCATGGTGCGGAGAACCTTTCTAAGTATAACTTTATTAAGGTTGCTTTGCCCCATGATGTGCACTCAACATAGACTTACATATGCACACACTCTCATGAGCAATATATTTAACACTTCTCACGTGCATCTCATGTCATTTATAATTACTAGAGAATTCAACTCATAGAGATCAGTAGTGAGGAGTATTATAAAACAAAGTCAACCATTGATATTAGAGGTGAAACTTACGAAGCCACTTTGTGTGTCTTCAGTGTGTCCAACAGATGTCTGAGTCTACACCTTATGTGTGTGCCGCCTACCTAGAAATATACTAGCAAAGTGTACGTCTGGATAGCAGAGTTCGCAATTTAGGACATCCTTTACGTCCTCAGTTAAGCAGGAAGATTTCTCGCCCACGTTTTACACTCGGATTGCACAGCATTTTATTCACCTGCTTATCAAGTGCTCAGAAGTTGATTCTGTTATTTACATCAAGTTCAACTCACTCAATAACGTATTTCCTGAGTCAGAGTACATACTGCCAACCGGATTCTCATAATTATATTAAGTTCAACGCATATTTGATTACTCAAGGTTTCATATGTACAAGTTGAGGGGCATATCCAGCTAGCCTATTCAACTCACTCCAAAGCATGTTTTATGAATCAAGAGTACATACTCAAGTAAATGTGTCTACATACCAAGATCGTTTCGTGAAGATCTCCAGTCTAGCCAGTACCTTTCAGAGATTAGACAGCAGACATTTTCCTAAGGCAACTGTCAACGGTTTGTCAACGCTACAGAGATAATGCCTAATATTGAAGGACTGTGCATCGTCAAAGTTCTTATTACACCAGAAATTTTCACCAGTACGTCCACGTCTTGGAGATTGTGACGACACGTCTGTACGTGTCCTTTTGTGTAATCTCTCACACCTTCAACCCTCCGGCAGTTTCTTTTTTTTCTTCATTTTTCTCACTCATCTCTTTTATTTAGCAGAAATCATGCCTTTTCATTCGTTATTTTCACTATTTTGCTCTATGCTGGACATGGCATGGTGAATTCTCTAACACGCCACTCCCCTATGGCAGTATTTGCTATGGGAGTAATGCGTATCTTATTGTTTCACACTGCCCTCCCAGACTGTTGCTACGATTCGCCAGGTTTGTTGACCCGGTCAGCGATAATATTTTATCGCCTAATCTGTCTGAACACATGTGAAAATGTGGCCGTCAAACATTTGACCCCATTGGGAAGCGGCTGATCGTGTTGACACAAGCCGGTGTGTAATCAGATGCAAGAAGACCACACGGGCTGTCCAGACATCTGTCTGGCGTAGGCACGGGGATTATTCTGATAAACAGAGGTGCGACGGAAGTCTTAGGTAACAATATGACATCACTGTGTAAGAGGCTACGCGTGTATATTAAATTTTATATTTTGAAATACGCGTGGGATGAGAAATGATAAATTTCCCCACCCAAACAGTGCTAGATAGATTGGATTGGTTCGCCAGAATCTACTATGATTTGATTGGAACTTTCGGTGGAAACACAGCTGAGATGTGAAACTAAGGATTGTGAGATATAATCTAACAAACTCGGAGTCACAGTACACAACATAGACAGACTGTATCGCAGCATCAACTAAACACCCCCTACAAGCCAGAAGAAAGAGGATAGGACTTACAATTCCACAACTGTAAGTACCAGATCGAGTATTGGGCAACTTTGGAATTCACAAGTAAATCCGCCATTTTAATACAAGACTGGAAACTTGGGAATTATATCACAAGAAGTCATAAGAGGAATTATAGATTTCCAGGCCAAGTGTTTCACCCGTCATAAGAGGAATTGTTCGGACTTAGGTGATTCGAAAAGCATCTAACTACAGGGCTGTATGTCCATTCTAAATATGTGCCAGGAGACGTGTGTATTCCCAAAATTTTGGGGTAAGTGTAAACAAATTATTTACTAATGTAAATTCTACAGGTTTCTTGCTAAGTGGTTATGTTGTTGTTTGTCCATCACGGGTGATAAAGACCACTCTGTTCATCCAATTATTAGGAATATGTTAGATTACTTTATGGGTACGAAGGTGACTGATGAGCCCGATGCGGGCCTTGAAAGATCTTGGACAGTGTGGGAAGGGAATGTTTGCTTCATGTAAAGGTTTTATTTCACGGTCTTTTCTAGCTTGTCTCCGCTGTTCCGCTGCTGCTCTTCTGGATGATTCGCATGCCACTGCACCTTTACGAAGAGATGTGCGCCAAGCAGTTCGGTCTTGCGCAGCAGCTTCCCATATGTCTGGGTTTATGTCAAAGGTTTTCAATGACTTCTTTAACGTGTCTTTGGAGCGCATCTTTTGGTCACCATGGGAGCGTTTACCCTTCTGCATCTCACCATAAAAGAGTATCTTTGGCAGTCGATGGTCTGGCATGCGGACTACATGACCTGCCCAGCGAATCTGTGACTGCATAAGAATAGTATGGATGCTAGGGATACCAGCTCTGTCAAGAACGGCGATATCCGGAATCTTGTCTTGCCATTTGATGTTCATTATCTTCCTGAGACAGACTGTATGGAAGTGGTTTAGCTTCTTTACGTGGCGCCTGTATACAGTCCATGTTTCGCATGCATAAAGCAGCACTGGAAGCACTGCAGCTCTGTACACCTTCAGCTTTGTCTGTAGACTAATGCCACTTCGATGCCAAACGTTGGTGTATAGTCTGCCAAATGTGCTGCTGGCTTTGGAGATCCTGGTGTTTACCTCATCATCAATGACGATGTTCTGGGAAAATGTGCTACCAAGTTATGTGAATCTGTTCACAATATTCAGTTTCTCACCATTTACCTTGATGATTGGCTCAGTATAAACTGTGCCAGGAGCTGGTTGGTACATGATTTATGTTTTCTCCGTGTTGATGGTAAGCCCAAAGTTGGCACAGGCTTCGGAGAATCTATCCACGCTGTGCTGTAGATCAGCCTCTGAGCCAGCACTAAGGGCACAATCGTCAGCAAACGGCACTACTCCAAATAGCGGTCCCAAATGAATCGATACGGTTTGTGTTAGAAAATTTCCCTTACAGGGCCTCATTTTGACATATAATTAAAAATATATATATCTACGAGTAGAAATGAATGGGAGACTACTCTTGAAACACAGAAATTGCCAATCTGATCAATGTATTGATAGAGTTATAGTTGAGCAGACAGATTGAATTTATTTTCTGCCAGCTGGAGGCAATTGTGAAAGTAACCCTTGTGTTGAAAACATTTTACCGTCTAGAGTTCCATAGCCAGTTACGTGTATTTAGTACCTGACTGTACGGGCTAGATGGTAATGTCTGAATCTATAAATAGTCATTTGCTTCAGTGGGAGAGTAAAAAGGTAGTCCCATAGCAGATACTACCGTAGGGGAGTGAAGTGTTAGAGACCTCACTATACTAGGTCATGCATACAGATAAGGTGACCAGACGTCCCGGTTTTTCCGGGACAGTCCCGGTTTTCGACCATTTTTGATAATTTGTCCCGACTTTTTTTCGATGCAATCCGGGACGCCAATTTGTCCCGGTTTTTGACGAATTTGCCAATTTGGCATAAATCTCACAGATTAAAAAAATATATATATTATTCCGTGGCTGACTTGAGGGAATTTTTAATTATTAATGAACTGGCGCCGAAACAGCACAAGAGGTTGTCAGGACCGCGAATTCGTTTTGTAGTTCCAATGTGATATTCGCAGTTATTTGAAATTTTAGGTAGTGGTAAAGTACCAAGATTTTGCGTACGGTATACGTTTATTTAATTTAAACGGTGAACTATGTGTGCATATTTTGTTATTGTTGTAAGAAAATGGTACCAAAGCGTAAATGCAGTTTCAATGAAGATTTACAAAAGGAATATCCGTTTATTAAAAAGAGTACATCAAACTCCAATGTACGATGCAATGTATGTGCCTCCGGGTTTTCGATAAGCCATAGTGGACGTGGTGATATTAAGAACCACATAAGCAGTGAGAAACATAAGAGTGCCATCGTTACAGCTGCATCAAGCTCGTCGTTAACCACTTTCTTCAGAGCTGATAAACTTGGTGACCAAGAAGAAGAATTAGCTGCTATAGAAGGCGCCTTTGCATACCATACAGTGCTACAGAATCATACTTTCAGGTCTATGGATTGCACATCAAAATTACTTCAGGTTACTTTAGAGCCAAAATTTGCATGTGCACGTACGAAAACAGAAGCCATTATTCGAAATGTCTTGGCACCCCATATTCTAAATGAGTGAAGGTGTGACCTAGAAAGGTCTACATTTATTTCTGTACTGACAGATGCATCCAACCACAAAGAATTCAAGATTTTTCCTTTGCTTGTCAGATACTTTGATCACAGTAATGGAGTGAACATTAAAACATTAGAGTTAAAGTCATTGCCAGGTGAAACATCTGATATTGTAAGTAGTTTTCTTAATGACTGCATAACTGAAAATGGTTTAGACAGGAAAGTGGTTGGATTATGCGCAGACAACACAAATTCCAATTTTGAAGGTGCTGAAATGAAAGGACAGAACAATGTTTTCAAAAAACTGCAAGAAAACCTTGGACATGGTCTTATAGGAGTTGGGTGTGCAGGTCATATTTTCCACAAAACTGTTCGAACAGCTGTAGATATACTGCCTGTTGATGTCGAGCTGATTATTGCTAAAATTTATCTACTCTTCAAATCATACATAGTACGAGTTGAAAGACTCAAGGAGTTTTGCCAGTTTGTGGAAACAGACTTCCAGATGATCTTAGGTTATGCTCAGACTAGGTGGCTTGCTCTGCTGCCTGCTGTTGAAAGGGTTCTTCAGATGTTCCTTCCTCTAAAATCATATTTTCAATCTCAAGACAGATGCCCAGTTTTTATACAGACATTCTTTGAAAATCCTCTATCTGAGGCATGGCTTGTTTTTGTTCAGTCAGGCCTCTCCATTCTACGAAGCAGTGCAAAAAATAGAGGGACAGACGGTCACTGTGTTTGAAGTCATTGATAGCATCAACAGGTTGAAAACTATTTTGAAGTCCAAACTGGAAGACTGTTTCTTGCCATCAAGAGTTAAGCTAATCCTTGAAAAGCTGGAAATGGAAGGACTTCCAAAGATGGATGTGAAAAAGTTTCATGCTAGCGTTTCTTCGTTCTATGAAACAGCTTTCAATTATTTGAATATATGGGCTGCAAAAAATTTTCAAGACCTAGAATCCTACAGCTGGGTAACGCTGAACAGAATACCAATTTGGGCAGATATTGAGATATCATCATCACTAGTGATTCAAACATTACCTTCAGCCCACTTTACAGAAACTGAAATTTATGACGAATATGTCTATATGAAGCAGTTTGTTACTTCTCAGAAAATTAGTGAATGGAGTGCCAAAAAAGCATTGCCACCACAACGTTGGATTGAAATGATTTCCCACTTCAAAAACAATAATGTGACATTTTCAAATATTTTGAAGTTTGCAGAGTTTTTTTTTCTGTCTACCTGGAACAAATGCTGCCACAGAAAGAGTGTTTTCTTTGATGAACAGCTTATGGGCAAGTGATAAAACACAGCTAGGTGTTGAAACTTTGAAAGCTATGTTGACAACCAAAGTGAACTGTGAGGAAACATGTGTCGAGTTTTTTTAAGATGCTGCTTGCAAAGAAGGACCTATTGATAAAAATCCACTCATCTGAAAAGTACAGTAACTGAGCTTCACCTTAAGTAAGGATTATTGATTTTTTTCTCTCATTAGTTTAAGTAGTTAAACTTATACAGTAAAATGTATGTTATTCAATGTTATTCAAATGTATATATAAAATGTATATTATTTTTAATTGACATCAACTTGATTTTTCCGGGACATGTCCCGACTTTTGACCTTTTCTTTATCCTTTTGTCCCGATTTTTTGCATTGAAATAGGTCAAATCTACTATTTTGTCCCGGATTAGGGTTTTGAAAATATGGTCACCTTACTACAGAGGTGGGGTGACCAGTACCTTTCCTCGCTGCCTTTTCCTTCCCTAACTCAAGTGAGAAGTCAGGTACCCATTTACAGATGGGTAGAACGAATCGGAGTTTCTTATTAATCGGTGTGTAGCAAGCCACTGTAACCATTGGAGTTTGTTGTTCATTAACGTATACAAGTCACTAGGTCTGACATCTACAGCTGTTAGTTGTTGAACTGGTAGAACATTGTTGCTGATCTGTGTCGGAGCTGATAGTCTACCTGGCATTATTAATATTTTTATCTCAAATGCACACATTCGAAAGTAAAAATTGTGGGTGTCTCAGTGTGTGCGACGGAACGAACGGAATAATTTGTCTTCTCTTTGTTACTTTCACAATTGCCTCCACGGCTGGCGGAGTTGTGGATTAAAGTTGCTACCATAAATGAAATGGGTTCATTTTCGATACAAGACAACAGGAGGCTGAGACGCTTGGGAGTCATGACCCAAGTGGGCCCGCCCCCATTAGAGTGTAAAGGAGTATACTGGGCCAAAAAACTTGTCGGATGGGGGAACTACTTCTGATGATCAGATTGCCTCCTGTTGTATCGCTCTGTAAAGAGTTTCCTATCATCATATCAATTTATTCACAACTTGTAATTTTAGATTTTTTTCCCCTCCCCTTTTTAGGTCTACATTCACGTGGCTACACAATGACAATCATATTCACAGCAGCATAAATATGAATTTTTAGTAAACGGCTCCTGGGTCGACCCAGCCCCAATTGGGTACCAGAGCAACTCTGGGAAGGTTAAGGCGGCCGGCGTGATGCTGACCACATCACCCCTAGTGTGCCGATGGTCAAGAAAATATGGGCCTAACACCATATTCCCAATAGGCCTATGCCTCAATGGGCGTGTAATGGGATCCTTTACCTTTTTTTTTTTTTAAAAACCTTTTTAGGTCGCCCCTGAACCGGCATTTTTAGATTTTTTCCCCCCCCCATTTCATGTTGCCCCTGAACCGTAATTACCAAATGAGGCCCTGTAAGGGATATTTTCTAACACAAACCGTATCGATTCATTTGGGACCGCTATTCGGAGTAGTGCCCAATTTTCCATCAAAACGATATCTGATGTCGATTCCTGGGTCCCCGTCTCTGAAAGCATCAGTCAACATAGCAGAAAACATGATACTGAACAGAGTCGGTGCAAGTACACACCCTTGTTTAACTCCATTTGAGACTGGGAAAGGCTCCGTTAGCTCTCCGTTTTCCTGAACTCTAGCCTGCATTCCATCATGCAGTTGCTGCACTACTGAGATAAATTTCTTTGGGCAGCCGTATTTTGCCATGATCTTCCATAGACCCTCTCTACTGACTGTGTCGAACGCCTTTGTCAAGTCGATGAAAGCTGTGTACAGGTCACAGTGCTGTTCTTGGCATTTTTCTTGTAGCTGTCTTGCAGCGAACACCATATCGGTGGTTCCACGTTCTTTCCGGAATCCACACTGACTTTCAGGTAAAAGACCTTTGTCAAGATGAGCCGTAAGGCGATTCAGAAGGATTCTGGCGAATATCTTCCCAGCGATTGATAAAAGAGAGATGCCTCGATGATTGTTACAGTCTTGGCGATTACCTTTACGTTTATATAGATGTATAATTGACGCATCTTTGAGATCGTGTGGGATGGTTTCACTCTGCCACATTTGCTGGAAGATCATGTGAAGTTTCTCTATCAGAACTGTACCGCCATCTTTATAAACCTCAACAGGAATTGAATCGGAGCCGGGGGCCTTTCCACTAGAAAGTTGACGAATCGCTTTTTTAGTTTCCTCCAGAGTTGGTATATCATCTAGTGCTTCATTTATAGGAATTTGGGGCAGGCGGATGATGGCTTCGTCGTTAATAGATGATGGCTGGTTCAGAATATTATTAAAGTGTTCGACCCAGCGTTGGACAATTTTTTCCTTGTCTGTAATTAGTGTTTTTCCATCTGCATTAAGGAGGGGAAATGATCCTGATGATGTAGGACCATAGACCGCTTTGAGTGCATGGTAAAAATTCTTCAAGTCATGGCTGTCAGCAAAGCCTTGGAGCTCATCTGCTTTATTACTCAGCCATGAATCCCGCATCTGGTGTAGTTTATGTTGGACGATTCTACGCATGTTGTTGAAAGCGTCTTTCTTTGATGTAGATTTTGGATCATTTAAATATGCTTTATGGAGATGGTGTTTCTCAGCCAACATCTTCTTTATATCATCTGAGTTCTCATCAAACCAGTCATTTTGTTTCTTGATGGTGGGACCCAGGACCTCTGTGGCAGTGTTGTAGATCTGCTCACTTAGGGCTGCCCAATTTGTTTCCACACTTTGGCCGTCTAACGAGATAGATTTGAGACGGTCTTCTAGGGTGTCAGTAAATGACTGTTTGATTTTTGTCTTCTTTAGTTTGGTGACATCCAGCCTTTTATGAGTTTTCTTCCCCTGAGGGCGCCTGGCTGGTTGGATACGAATTTTAAGTTTAGACACAATGAGGCGATGATCATTCCAGCATTCAGCACCACACATGGACTTGGTCACCCGGTTATCTTGCCTGTCCTTCTTCCTAACAATTACATAGTCAATTAAGTGCCAATGCTTTGAGCGAGGTTGCATCCAGGAGGTCCTGTTGCGGGTAGAAAGTCGAAAAATGGTGTTGGTGACAAGGAGGTCATGTTCTGCGCAAGTCTGGAGGAGAAGAAGTCCATTGCTGTTACAGCGACCCACGCCGTACTTTCCAATAGTGCCATTCCAGGAGATGTTATCTGAGCCTACTCTTGCATTAAAGTCATTAAGAATTATGAGCTTATCTGCTTTAGGAACTGATGCAATGACTGTATGTAGTTCTTCGTAAAACTTATCCTTGACGTCATCCTGGTTTGTCATAGTTGGTGCATACGCGCTAATGATGGTGGCATGTTTTCTTCTATAAAGCAGAGGGATCTTGACTGTCATGAGTCGGTCATTTATTCCCTTTGGGGGCCCCGTTAACTTGCTGACAATTGCTATTTTGATTGCAAATCCAACCCCTGCTTCTCGTCTTTCTTCAGTTCCTCTTCCGCTCCAATAGAATGTATAACCTGCACCCTTTTCGCAAAGTTGGCCCTCGCCTGCAAGTCGAGTTTAACTCAGTGCTGCGATGTCAATGTTGTATCTGGCCAGTTCTCTCCCAATCAGGGCAGTTCGCCTCTCAGGTCTGTTTGCGTTAAAGTCTTTGTCAAGGAGAGTGCGAAAATTTCATGCGCCTAGAATGAGGGGGAAAAATCTGTCCTTTTTTTTCTTATGTGTCGCCCGCTGAAGTAGGGTACCCACCAACCGCGGTAAGCTGGTTAGGTAATGGTGGAGCAGGCAATGTTTAGGGCACCTTTTCTAGCCCCTTCCTCATGCCATGGAGGTGAGCAGTGCTTTCCTAAAGAGGGCTGCTCAGACACTCAGGGGGGTGCCGAATCCCACTGCTGCTCCGATCAGTGGAAGACGACCATATGGCCTGAGCCGCCTACTTGTATGTCTGCGACTACGACTGCCAGCGTACCCACGCCTGCCGCTTCGCCGCTCGCCCATCGCCACAGGACTTGTTGTGAGTGGATGGAGGAATGGATGAAAGAGTTACTTGCGCGGTGATTTGGATTAAAGTGAGGAAGAGTTGCGCAATTCGTCGACCTCACTCTCTCGCCTGGGTCCACCTGAATCCAGTGGCAAGACAAGTCAAGACGACTGGAGATGAAGTCAGGTGCAGTGGATGACCAGGGCATTCTACGTGCCTCGCCGTGCTCCTTACGCTCCACAGCGCGTTGCTGGTAATCGCCGTCATGCCCGTTGAACCAATAGGTGGTTTCTTCCGCGCAGTCTATCGAATCCAGTCTTCGCATGCATGGGTAGGCAGACCCTAACTCACCGAAGGTTTATAAACAGTCGGCTACCCTCACCTAGTTTAGCCGGCCTGTCAAAGCCGTTGCCCGGGTGGTGGCCGCTGTCGCATGCTGACAGCAACGAGGAGCCACAGGTGAGAGCTGAATGCTAGGTTTGGACCAAAGGTGGCCGAGCTGCCCTGAAAAGGGCATGACAGCTCCTTCACCAGAGGTACTACCAATACCTGACATCCCAAACCCCCCTAAGTGGTTATATATGAGGCTGGCAACCTCAACATACAAAAATAGGATATTGATGAACCACTACTGCAAGAGCTGGTGATTGTTTCTGACTAGTCGTACGGGGAAACCCGACAGCAGAGATGACCTAGACCCCGACGGTAGTAGCGACGAGTAGTGAGTAATGATTATATCACATGTGCCAAAAGTGTATAGAATCATTTTGTGAGATTTATATACCTTTTTAATTGTAATTCTGGCAAATCATTATTCATGCGCTCCAGACGCAATTTCCTAGTTGACACCCAGAAGGATATTGGTGAATTTTCATCATATTCCCTGAGTTACATTCGTGGGTGGAACGCATGAAAATGGCCCTGTTAGTTTGCGGAGAACAAATGTACTGAGGCATTTGTTTATTTCTAATTTGTCACAGTTCGTGGTTACAAGACATCAGACTTAAGTACTGAAGTTCCTACGCCACTAATGTGAGAGAAGAGTATCACTACCAACCGCCTACAGTGGACGAATTATGTGGAGAAGTGTACTCATCACCAAAAAGAAGTGACGGAAACCCTGACTGCAGGACTCATCTGGAGTTAAGTTGTGTGTAACAGGCAACAGCAAAAATACGGACAGTATTAGTTACGCCCTATCAAAACCTTAATGAGGAAAAATGTAATATAATTTTCACCCCCTTTAATCCTTATTTTAACTTGTTGAACTAATTGACTATTAAATTTGTTATATGTTATTTTAAACTAAACAATAATAGTTGATTCAGTTTATTTGTACGAAAGCAAACGTATGAGCCAACTGTCCTTGATACATACATACATATATATATATATATATATATATATATATATATATATATATATATATATATATATATATATATATATATATATATATATATATAGATATATATATATATATATATATATAAGTATAGAACTATTACTTATAAGAGGACATTCGTTTGATTATTCCAACTGGGGGCTTGACGGGCCAGAATAATACCACAACCCCTTCACAAAAGGCGACGGACCAGATAATAAGTTAACAAATTTGTTCAGCCCTTAAGCAGCGTTTTGTTCTTGACTTCTGGGAATATCTTGTGAAGGCTCCCTTAAGGTAGAAAAGTCATTCCTCTTCTATCTACATCTTTGCTAAGAGTAATCTTGCGCGAAGATAGATACCTTGAACGACCTACTTTTAGATACGCTTGCGTTGTGACCATTAGTGGACCACAACTGCAAAGCAAGGGGAGGCAATCCCGTGACAGAGATAACCCACACAACATACCATCTACTTAAATTGGACAGTCTATACATACCCGTGTATCATCATATAATGGAAGAGCATTAAGAGACACATAGACAGTGTAGATTGGACATTAGTGTGGTAACACTCAATACATATCACCTCATTACTTCACTCTTCACATCGTTTCATTCTCATAGTTAACTAGCTACATTATTTATATCTCATCTATGTGTGTATGTGTGTGAATTGTCTTTCACCGTCATCACTTTTTATTTTCTCTACTAACCATATATGTGTAAATTATTAATAAATAAACCTAATAACCGTTAGATCATTATCTAGTTCGTTAATGTACCACTCGTGCTGTCGGTGTTAAATATTTACATATGGGTAACACTCTAAATTTAGATGAGATTGGGTGCTCTTTCTTTCTTACGGGATCTGATGACAGAAGCTAAGGTCTTGGGGAAATAGAACACTTTCCATAATTTACTAGAACACACTAGCTAGTGGAGAGCATTCGCATTCTCTTCTTCTTGTCCTTATCTCGAATAGGTCTCTTTCTGTCTTAACGAGAAAATTTCTGGAGATCTTCTTGGTAACAAGTCCAAGTTGGAGGCCAGTCACAGGCATAAGCAGGGCTGTGCAAGGGCGCTCAACATAGTTTAGCCAGTCGGTCGAGACTGTTACCGGGTTATGGCCGCCACTGTCTTAGTGGATTCTGGGAGCCATACATTGAGCTTTGGTTCAGTTCTCCATCTGTTTAGAAGTAGGTTCATTTTCTGTCGGACACGTGCATAGAAAGGTCGGCCGTCTAAACACTGCCAACAAGTGACGTCTGACCTGGGCAGAAACTAGACGACGGACATAAAAGAATTGATTTCCGTGTCTCCCGGAGATTTGACAGGAAGTATTTAACTGTACCGGAGCTGAATAAAATAACAGATCGCAGACAGGAGTCTAGGTTCACCCGTGCAGGTGAGGTGATTATGCAATTCTTGGCAACTGCCACTTCTTCTGGGAGAGGAAGGCTTGCATCACGAATCGCAAGTCTCGGGCTCGAGGTAATTTTTCGGTTTCCCCACATCGAAGACTCTGGCGGATCATAGGGAAGAGCAAACAAACCGACCGCTTAGCGTCAGTGAAGTCATTTATCAATGAATGGAGAATCAAAATTGACCCCGAGGGAGTCACTCAGAAGATTGCCACTGCGAAATTAAAGTTTTATGCAACAGAATGTAGTCTATAAAGCGAAGGGGTGGTACTAACCTAGATAAACGAAGTGGGTGTCGATCTACGGGCAAAATTTACAACAATTCTGAGCCAGTTCGTCACATTGTGTATGTCTGAGATGTGTGTATGTCTGAGATGTGTGTATGTCTGAGATGTGTGTATGTTTGAGATGTGTGTATGTTTGATGTGTGTGTATGTCTGAGATGTGTAAATAACTGAGATATGTGCACGTTTGAGATGTGTGTATGTTTGAGATGTGAGTGTGTTTGAGATGTGTAAATAACTGAGATATGTGCACGTCTGAGATGTGGGGGATGTCTGAGATGTGTGTTTGTTTGAGAAATGTGTATGTCTGAGTTGTGTGTATGTCTCAGATATGTGGATGTCTGAGATGTGTGGATGTCTCAGATGTGTGTATGTCTGAGATGCGTGGATGTCTCAGATGTGTGGATGTCTGAGATGTGTGTATGTTTGAGATTTGTGTATGTTTGAGATGTGTGTATGTCTGAGATGTGTGTCTGTCTGAGATGTGTGTATGTCTGAGATGTGTAAATAACTGAGATGTGTGCAAATCTGAGATGTGTGTAAGTTTGAGATGTGTGTGTGTTTGAGATGTGTAAATAACTGAGATATGTGCACGTCTGAGATGTGGGGGATGTCTGAGTTGTGTGTTTGTCTGAGATGTGTGTATGTCTGAGTTGTGTGTATGTTTGAGATATGTGGATGTCTGAGATGTGTGGATGTCTCAGATGTGTGTATGTCTGAGTTGCGTGGATGTCTAAGATGTGTGGATATCTGAGATATATGTATGTTTGAGATGTGTGTATGTCTGAGATGTGTGTATGTCTGAGATGTGTGGATATCTGAGATGTGTGTATGTCTGAGATGTGTGAATGTCTGAGATGTGTGTATGTTTGAGACGTGTGTATGTCTGAGATGTGTGAATGTCTGAGATGTGTTGTGTCTGAGATGTTTGGATGTCTGAGATGTGTGTATGTCAAAGATGAGTGTATGATATATGTAGTCAGTTAATAAGTCACAGCGTTAACCGTGGAGAAGAGAACTGGATACAGAGGTGAAAATAATGAGGAAAACATGGAAAGATCTTGACACGGGACAGGAAGACTTGGCATGTGTTTGTTGAAGGCCTATGCTCCTTGAGGAGCTAAAGGGTATTGATTGACTGATTGTTTGTTTGATTGATTGATTGATTGTTAACCGTTTGAAATGCTTTTTTTTTAAATTTTTATAAAGTTTTGGCGTGGCGCGTCCCGTTCAACCTAGTCGGTTATATTAGGCCGCATGTCCAAACACAAAAGACCTTTAGGTCTGAGATTTAATAGTCTACGTCTATTACCTTTGTTCTACATCGATATGGATACGATAAGGTCAGGATCAAATCTAGAGTATGATTATGTAAACCCGTGTAGTGGTTAATTTTTAAAAATGTAACACGTTTCTAAAACCATCTGTTGTTACTGCAGTCTTAAGTTTAGGAAACTATCTTACTGTTGTCTTAAGTTTATGAAACTATCTTACTGCTGTCTTAAGTTTATGAAACTATCTTACTGCTGTCTTAAGTTTATGAAACTATCTTACTGCTGTCTTAAGTTTATGAAACAATCTTACTGATGTCTTAAGTTTATGAAACTATCTTACTGCTGTCTTAAGTATAAGAAACTATATTACTGCTGTCTTAAGCTTTAGGAAACTATCTTACTGCTGTCTTAAGTTTAGGAAACTATCTTACTGCAGTCTTAAGTTTAGAAAATTATCTGTTGTTACTGCTATCTTAACGTTGTAAAACTATATGTTGTAACTGCTGTCTTAACGTTTTAAAACCATCTGTTGTTACTGCTGTCTTAAGTTTATGACACCATCTGTTGTTACTGCTGTCTTAACGTTGTAAAACTATCTGTTGTAACTGCTGTCTTAAGTTTATGAAACTATCTGTTGTTACTGCTGCTTTAACGTTGTAAAACTATCTGTTGTTACTGCTGTCTTAACGTTGTAAAACTATCTGTTGTTACTTCTGTCTTAAGTTTAAGAAACCATCTGTTGTTACTGCTGTCTTAAGTTTATGAAACCATCTGTTGTTACTGCTGCCTTAAGTTTATGAAACTATCTGTTGTTACTGCTGTCTTAAGTTTATGAAACTGTCTGTTGTTACTGCTGTCTTAAGTTTATGAAAGCATCTGCTGTTACTGCTGTCTTAAGTTTATGACACCATCTGTTGTAACCGCTGCCTTAACATTGTAAAACTATCTGTTGTAATTGCTGTTTTAAGTTTATGAAACTATCTGTTGTTACTGCTGTCTTAAGTTTATGAAACTATCTGTTTTTACTGCTGTCTTAACGTTGTAAAACTATCTGTTGTAACTGCTGTCTTAAGTTTATGAAATCATCTCTTGTTACTTCTGTCTTAACTTTGTAAAACTATCTGTTGTTACTGCTGCCTTAACGTTGTAAAACTATCTGTTGTTACTTCTGTCTTAAGTTTATGAAACCATCTGTTGTTACTGCTGCCTTAAGTTTATGAAACTATCTGTTGTTACTGCTGTCTTAAGTTTATGAAACTGTCTGTTGTTACTGCTGTCTTAAGTTTATGAAAGCATCTGCTGTTACTGCTGTCTTAAGTTTATGAAACCATCTGTTGTTACTGCTGTCTTAAGTTTATGAAACCATCTGTTGTTACTGCTGTCTTAAGTTTATGAAACCATCTGTTGTTACTGCTGTCTTAAGTTTATGAAACCAGCTGTTGTTACTGCTGTCTTAAGTTTATGAAACTATTTGTTGTTACTGCTGTCTTAAGTTTATGAAACCATCTGTTGTTACTGCTGTCTTAAGTTTATGAAACTATCTGTTGTTACTGCTGTCTTAAGTTTATGAAACTGTCTGTTGTTACTGCTGTCTTAAGTTTATGAAACCATCTGCTGTTACTGCTCTGTTGTTACTGCTGTCTTAAGTTTATGAAACCATCTGTTGTTACTGCTGTCTTAAGTTTATGAAACCATCTGTTGTTACTGCTGTCTTAAGTTTATGAAACCATCTGTTGTTACTGCTGTCTTAAGTTTATGAAACTATCTGTTGTTACTGCTGTCTTAAGTTTATGAAACCATCTGTTGTTACTGCTGTCTTAAGTTTATGAAACCATCTGTTGTTACTGCTGTCTTAAGTTTATGAAACCATCTGTTGTTACTGCTGTCATAAATATATGAAATGCGTTGTAGTTCCCCTCCTCACCCCCCTTTGCCCTCCACTCCCTTTTCAACTTGGTTACTACAGTTTTGTAAAATTATTCCAGACTTCTTCTTGTATCCAGCAAACTATGATTTCCCCTTGAACAAATTTGACGAAAGTGAAGTATGCTTCCAAAGCGCTATATTAAGACGTGCTCATTGAATCAGCTACAGAAATACTTGGTAAAAGAAAGAAAATAAACAAACCATGGGTTACAGATGACATTCTGAAGTTATGTGATACACGGCGGGAAATGAAAAAGGTTAAGAAAGAGGTTCCTGAAGCAGCATGGCAATACAGTATGGTGAATACAAATATTAGAAAGAAAATGAAACAGGCCAAAGAAAAATGGGTAGCTGATCAATGTGAGTCCATTAATGTGGGGCTAATAAAAGGTAACAGCATGGCAGCTTTTGACACATTAAGAAGACTATCAAAACCCCAACAGCCCAGGGTAACTGTCATAGAAGATAGCAATGGGGCTCTGATCAATAAAAAAAACAGCTGTAATGAGAAGGTGGACAGAATATTGTAAAGAATTATATAACTGTAAACTCGACACTGACTATAGCATATTAAACAACATTAAGTGCGAAAACAGGGAACTCGGAAATGCAGCAATATTACGGGGAGAAGTGGAAGAGGCTATATGTTCGATGAAAGGAGGGAAGTCACCGGGTGTGGATAATATCCCAGCAGAGCTGTTGAAATATGGAGGACCAGATATAGTAAAAATCATGACAACAATTTGCCAGAAGATATGGAGTACCAAAAAAATGGCCAAAAGAGTGGACGCAGTCATTAGTAATACCGCTTCCAAAGAAAGGAAATCTAAAAATGTGCAAGAACTACAGAACCATTAGTCTTATTAGTCATCCAAGTAAAGTGATTTTAAGGATATTTTTGAACAGAATAAAACAGAAATCAGAAGAAATCTTGTCCGAGGAACAGGCTGGCTTTAGACCAAGAAGAAGTAACTCAGAACAAATCTTCAATATTAGATTACTGATCGAAAAACATCTCCAGCATCAACACGATTTATACCATAACTTCATCGATTTCACAAAAGCCTTCGATCGAGTCTGGCATAAAGGCTTATGGCAAATAATGAGAAAATTCAATTTTTATACCAACATCATAGATATCATTGAAGCACTATATAAGGACGCAAGAAGTGCTGTTTTTGCAAGCAATGACATTGGAGAATTTTTCAAAACAACTAGGAGTTCGCCAGGGATGTATCCTGTCCCCAGTGCTCTTTAATATGTGTCATAAAGTCTTTCCCTGATTTCAAATTTTTACGAGATCCTACAGATATTAAAAGCATCAAAGCTTGGTATATAAAGTTTACGGACACTGGCAGCGTCGGTGACATGCCCAGAGCAGGTAGACCTCGTGTGAGGGAAGAAACTGTGGACGCAGTGCGCACGGCGTTTCAACGCAGTCCTCATAAATCAACCTATCGTGCCTCAAGAGAACTTGCAATCCCTCGAATATTAGTGTTGAAAATCACAAATGTTGAAATTTACAAATAGCATTAAAAAACTGTTTTAGTTCTGGAATAATTTCCAAAAAACCAAGTGTCTCTGCACAGAATCCTTTTTTTTTTTAACATTTTGAAATCAGGGAAAGACTTTATGACCACCCTGTATATCTAGAAAATATTATGCAGGAGGCTCTCTACGATTATAAAACAACCATATCGATTGGAGGCCGACCTCTTTGCAATCTACGTTTTGCTGATGATATCGATCTTATAGCTGGAACAGAATCAGAACTTCAAGACCTTACCTCTAGACTGGAGAAAGTAACAAGAACGTATGGGATGGAAATTAATATAGAAAAAAGCAAGATATTTGTGAATAGCCATAAGAAACATGTTCCGACCAACATTACGTTAAATGGGCAAACGTTAGAAGAAGTTAGCACCTTTAAATATCTGGGGTCCACTATATGTAGTGATGGAAGATCAAGTAAAGAAATCAAGACAAGACTTGAGATGGCCTCAGCTGCCATGACAAGGCTGAAAGTGATGTGAAAAAGTAACATCAGTTTTCCTGTGAAGATCAAATTATACAAATCACGTGTATTATCTATTCTCTTGTATGGGTGTGAGGGCTGGACACTCACTGCAGATACGGAGCGAAGGATTCAGGCTTTCGAGTATAAATGTTATAGAAGGATTTTGCGCATTTGCTATAAAGAGCACAAAACAAATGTCTATGTTAGAGAGAAAATAAACACCTATGCCGGCCATCAAGAACCACTTTTATCAGAAGTGAAACGTCGAAAGCTTGCCTGGTTTTGGGCATGTAACTCATCATGACTCCCTTTCGAAAACGATCCTCCAGGGAACAGTCGAAGGTAAACGGAGAAGAGGAAGGCAAAGAAAATCCTGGGCTGATAACATCAAAGAATGGGTAGGACACGGTTTTTCCACACTTGTACGCATTGCTGAGGATAGAGAGCAGTGGAGGACCCTGTCTGCTGATGCTTCCACCATGGCACCCCTACGACCCATGACGGGTTACGGGTTGAGATGAGATAATGATATTTTAACGAATATTTTCGCTTTTCCGCCCATATTGCTTCTTGGTCGAGAAGTCCATTTGAGAAGCCTTTATTTGCATTTAAAATCCTAAACCAATGATAAATAACTTGCTGACGTTGGTAGGGGTATATCTCATACTACCCTCGTTTATCTAGAATATTCTTTAAGACAGCATAAGCTAATGTTCTCTGCATGTCATCTAACAATCCAAGTGTCCGACATACATGACTATATAAGGTTTTGCCTCTTCCGTTGGTTTCTATCCTATTTACAATCACTACTTCTTAGATCTATTCGTGATAATCTCTTTCAAGATTTCTCTTTCTTGTAATTATTGCTTTCTTACAAACTATGGGCAGAAACGTTTACTTCTTCTTCAGTGCTCCAGAAATCACATTCGTTATCGTATTGTCCGTTTCTTAATCATTCACCAGTTTGACATTACCCGTGTTTTTATGGGCACGGCATTTGCAAACTTTAACAACTTATCATGCAACAACCTGGGTTTTCTTCTATCTCCGAAGACAGAAAGTTGGAGGTAAAAACAGGCCGCCGAGCTAATGCTAAACGATTGATCCAGGTGGCAATTCCACTCCTACGCTTAATCTACGACTTACTGTCTAGTCGGAAGTGTAATACACAATTGCAATACACAATTGTACGCAGACACTCATTCTACAAAACCAGGACTCAATATGGTTTCAAACGAAAGTCAGTGGTCAAAACAATTAGTAAGTGTGACGTACGTCTAGTTTGACAAGGGAATTTTCCCTGATTCGATGGATGATTAAAGGGACTTTAGCTTTTCATAACATTAGAACCCCTGAACATCAGTATTGTTGTAACTTTTCATCAACGAAGAGTAGCGGCTATGATCAAAGCAGTCAAAGACGATCCCCAGAACAGAGAAGCAGAAATTTAGCATCTCCGTGCGAACACTGAATTGTTCGCAAGACGGACAGGAGCGGTCAGAAGAAAGCTTCTTGCAGACTTCGCACCTCTGTGGCAACTGGCAGGCTTGCCCGAAAGACTATGGAACGGGAGAGACTGAGCGCTCAGCGTAGCGGATACGATCTGAGGAATCAGGAAACTCACCGCGAACGAGGCTAGTCTCGCAGAAATTTCACATCCTCGTGCGAGCAGCCTGAGACGAACGAAGATCGGAAGCCAGTCGAGCCATCGCGGTTAGCATGGCGGCTAAATAACTTCGACTTGCCTTGGGATCTGAAGAGGCGCGAAATTTTCACACGACCCATTTAACTTACATTCCCGTTAGATATATACAGAATCTGAAAAGGGCAACTTTATCATTCGGTCTGACAGAATTTTAAGATTCACTAGCATATAGTTAAAATTCCTGCTAGATTTCATGTAAATTGTTGGCTATTGGAGTGAAATTCTTTTCTGTGCAGACGGTAATTTATACTTTAGCTTCGAGTGATCAGTGGTCTAGTTATTTCATTTTTATTTCACTGGATTGTGGTGTAAATTTAAACTTATTAAATAAACCCATTTTCAAAGTTCTAGTGCAAACTAAATGTTACATCTATAAGTTAATTTCCTAATACAATAGCCGCGTAAATTAATTTTGCAGCCGATTAAGGGAATTATAACTTTAATACAGTTTAGTTCTGTATAAATAGATGTGCTTTTAATTATTAACCTCACGGAGAGTTTTGTTCTGGTATTTATTAATTGTAGACGCGAATGCAGAAAATAGTCTAACTGTAAATGTATCGCGCGTTAGATCTTAATATGATTTTATTGCATTTCATGTTTTATCTTCTATACAGAATTGATCTTTCGACCTTGCATCCCAGCAATTAATTAATTATACAATTGGTCCTGCCAACTCAGTTCGATTACTCCAGTGACTTATGAACATATTTGAAATTTAATCTTTGTAGCGATCCGGTTGGGATTCAGCTATCTGAAGTATACAGAAACAAAGCAAACCCAAAGACTGTTTTAAAATCCCTATTCATAAAGTTTTTATAGTTATCAAACTGGAAGAAGAACAGTTGCCAGTAGCAATATTTTACTCACTGCTCTATTTGTGAATAAGAACATAGATTTCCCTGACACTGTCTGTCAAGCATAATCATTGGATTTTACCACCCCCCGAAGAACTTACCTCAGTGTTTTGTAGTTTGTGACATTACGGCAAAAGAAAGTTATCTCCACCAGCTGTGCCAATCTTAGAAACCGCACCATACCCCACACCTAGCCAAGTACCTGTGCCGTTCATTAGGAACTTTTATCTAACAAACCAACAGTAGCCATTATGCTTCACTGTCTGGCGATTTTTGAGACTATTAGCTACCAGCCCACCTCGTTAAATCTGGGGCCTGACACAAAAGATAAATAAAAAGACAATTTCCATTGTTCTACGGTATTAGCTACAGTTGTAAAATTCCTAAAGTGCCAGAATTCACAACTTGGTAAGTCTGTGTGCGTGACTGTGTGTGCTGGCCAGCCCAAGCGTGTTTTTGAATGACAGGAGATTTATTAATCTTTTTTTTTAACCCTTATAATTAGTTCGTCCTAGTATTAAGGGGTATTGTATACATTGTACGGGATTTCTCCTAGCGGGATTGTTTAACTGTGTTCATTCCCCCCTTCCGTAAAGTTTTGTTGAATAAAGGGAAACATTTGAGAACCCTAGCTTTTCCTCTACCCCCTTATCACTGTAACCCCTTGCCTCAGAGTAATAAATTTACCATTGGGTTAAATTGCCTATATCTGATCATCATCACCCCCCCTTCTCGTCTTTGGGACCGGGTCTTTTCTGTTAGTAAATACAAGCGGGAAAAGGTGTATTGGATACTTCTCCTAAAAAAACCCTCCCCCTTGTCATATTTGTATTCTGTAACCTTTGATTTCTGACTGTAAATTGATAATTATTTGTGACTTGATTTTTATGATAATAAAAGTATTAAAACTTTATTAGCATTTGTGTCGGCTGGCCCAAATCAAACACTCCTCATATTTGTTATCGTAGTCTGTATTCATGTACGTTGAGCGTCAGAATCACCAAATCGGTGTGTGCGCTTGAGCGACTGGAACTGACAAACAATTGTTTGTTCAGAAGAGTAGTAGGAATAGTTTTGAGAGACAAATATTGTCGTAATAAGAGACTGTCCTTACTCTTCCCAGCACTTGTGAATCTACTACCTGACTTTCCTAAATCTTCATTCCTACAGAGCCTTCACTATCATTCTACGCTCTAAAGGGACCAATATCCATCAGAACTCTCAGTTAAAATTACGACAGGAAGGGATGGTCAGTTAGGCCCAGACATGACAAGAAACCTTGAACTATGAGGCGAAAACAACAAATACTGTAAGACGGTAGGAAAAAGAAAGGGAAGAGCACAGAAGAAATAGAAAGATGACACATAAAAATGTAACGATTGAGATTGTTTTGTCACAGGCACTCATTGGCAGCTCAAGTATCTTAACATTCATATTTCCCACCTGCCTTAATATTTACATGACCTTTTATTGCCCTGTGGCGGGGTGTATATTTAAATGTTAAGATACTTGTGCTTGGGAGGCACAAGCTTCCAGATTGAGTGCAAAATTAAAGTGAGATGCAGAAAAAGTGGGATAGACAGAATACATTATGGTGATTCTGAATACGTGACGTTCGATAATCAAGATAACAGGTTACTGAGACCTTAATCTTGATTTACACCTCCGCTCTTGTTTTTGTCGAAGAGTTTGGCATGCATTGGATGACTTGGCATTCGTAGAAGCTTCTCACTGTGAGTGAATACCTTTTCCTCATGTCTGTCATCAAGAGAGCGGATGTTGGTGTGTCTCTCCATTGCCTGGATTGGAGAAGTCTTTATACCTCCAGTGATTATTCTAAGGCCTGAGTTTTGCACTTTCCCTAGACGTTCTGTGTTTGTTTTAGATGCCGTGGCCCAGGCTGACATGCATATTCAAGTACAGGCCTGACTGTGCCTGTATAGACTTTTTTAAGTATGCTAGTATTTGCCCCTCAACTTGTGCATGCCAGTTTCTTCATAACAGAGAGCTTTCTTGTTGCTGTCTGTTCTACTGCTTTTATGTGCGGCTTCCATGTGAGTCTCTTATCCAACTTGACTAAAAGGTATGTTGGGTTTTCCTCGATTGGAAGCTCACTTCCATTTAGTTGCAGTTTGATCGTTTCTCGGAGATTTGAAAGTGAGAAGCAGGTTGCTACTGTCTTGGAGAGGTTAATCTGTACTCCCCAGTCTGATGCCCATTTACCGATGGTATTTAGCACTGCTTGCATCCTGATCTTCGCAGTAGGCAAATGTTCAGCGGCACACCAGGCAGCAAAATCGTAAGCATGAAGAGCCATGGAGATATGCCCGGACAGTTTCTCTGCAATATCATTTATATAAATGATAAAAAGTGTGGGGGAGATAACTCCTCCGTGTGGCACACCCTGTTGAAGAGTGACGCGATGGCTCAGTTTCCCGTCAAGTTTTACTGTTGCTGTGCGGTATCGGAGAAAGTCCCGTATCCAGCTGACCATTCTCCCTTCAATTTTGTTGTTGAGCATCTTAAGGAGGAGTCCTTCTTTCCATACCTTATCAAAGGCTTTTGTCAAGTCCACAAAAACAGCCAGTACTTTTTTTTTCTCCTGAAAGGCATTTTCTTTTTCCTGGGCTAGATATACTAGCTGGTCTTCGGTGCTGCGGTTTTTCCTGAATGCTGACTGTGTGTTACCTTACCCAGACAGCTCAGTAGGCTAACTGGTCGGTAGCTGGACTTGCTTGTTTTCTCCTTTTGTTTCTTTCTGATGGGAACAATGATTGCTTCTCGCCATCGATCTGGAAATTTTCCAGTCCTCCATGATTGATTGAAGATTAGGAGGAGCTTGTGCTTGGCTACAGGTCCAAGGTTCGTGATCATATCATTTGTTATACCATCTTTTCCTGGAGCTTTCATGTTCTTTAGTTTTGTTATAGCAACACTTAGTTCTCTCAAAGTAGAGGATGACTTCATGCAGGTATCTGGGTTTTGGTGTTTCAGTTTTTCTTTTACTTCGTTATGTACTTCCTGGATACGTGCATGTGAAAGTGATGTGGTGCTTTCTTCCTTGTAGAAATCTGCCAGGATGTTTGCTGCTATCTTTCCTGTGTGGTATTTTTAATTTTCCTTGATGACAGTCTTACAGTAGCTGCTTGTTGTTTCTTCATTTAGTACTCTTGTCAGATTCCACAGCTTGGTTTGTAGTCTCGTCGTTTACCTCGTGGAATTGACTTCTTTGCTGCTTGGATGATTGTCTCACTGATGATGGAAATGTTTTTGTTGATGTAGTTTGAGTGTGTAATGTTCTGACAGAGGTTATCGACCTGTTCTTTAACAAATCCCCAGTTTGCTTTTTTTAAATTCCAGCTAGGAGACATATTAATTTGTCCTGCACTTCTTACCTCAGATATCTGTAATGTGACTGGTACATGGTCACTTCCCCCAAGTTGGTTATTTACTGTTCTAGTGGTGAGTCGATGTATGTCATCTGTAGCCATAGCAAGATCTGGTGTGCTCGTTGTTTTCCATACTCTGGAATAGAAGGTGGGCTTATCCTCTGGTTGGTTTATTAGAATTAGTTTATTCTCTACCATCCAATCTTCCACCTCTTCTCCTCTCGGATCTGTTGCTTCATTGCCCCAGCTGGGTGAGTGGCTATTGAAGTCATCCATAATGAGGTGTCTCGATTCTGCAAGCTTCACATTGTGTAGCTCCAGAGCTGTGGTTGGAGGGCTGTAGCAGTTTGTGATCATCAAGTCTCCACTGGGCAACAGTACTTGGACCGTTATGTATTCAAGTTCGTCCTCACCAGGTGTGTATCTCTACTGCTGGGAGTGAGGTTTTAATCAGTGTGATGATTCCTCTCTTAGTTCCTTTTGCCCTGTCTTGGCGGAAGGATTTGTATCCACGTATGAAGAAGCGTTTGGTATCTTTTAGATGGGTTTCTTGGATGCAGATTATATCAATGTTATTTTCCCTGAGGAATTCTTGTAACTCCGGTTTCTTGTTCCTCGCTCCTTCTGCATTCCATTGAGCCACTGTAAGAGAGTGGGTTGGTTGGTCAGTTGCTCTACTGTGCCTTCCCCCGACCATTTGGTTGGCAAAGGCACCGGCTGCTTGGGTGGGCTATTTCGAGGCTAGGAGCTCGTCTCCGCTCCTCCCCGGTTGTAGCTGATAGGAGCGACGCCATGACGTAAGTCGACATTGTCGCATGACACCACACTGGTAAAACGTGTGTGTCCTAATTTTTCCCGGTGTCTGCGCCGTAGCTGACACACTCCGTCTTCGGCAGGCCGGGTTGTGTTTGTTGTTCAGGGTTGTCTCCCATAGCCTTTCCATCTCCCGGTGGCAGCTGCAAGACAGCAGGTTAATTTGTTTACCGAGGTTTACCTTCCCCGTGGCTAGAGCAGATAGCGGCTCTTACTCGCTTGATGCACCCGTCATAGGACATATGGGGGATTTCAGTGGGGGTATCAGTGCCACCTGTTAACCCTCCCCGTTCTGCTGGGAGGACATCGCCATATGGTTCGCCGCTGCTTATTCGTCCAGCAATACTGACTTAATTCGCAGCTGACACACCATATCTGGAGGTCGTTCCACTATCAGCCACCTGTGGACGCGCCTGGTTGGGGTCGGTCGCCCCTTTTGCCAGGGGTGAAGATATCAATCCGATAGTAGACTCCACACGGATTCATGATTTTCGCATAGTTGAAGTGTAATTGACTATGTTATGGGAAGAATAATCCTAGCATCACTTTTGCAACGTTGTAGCGGAGGATTTTCTACTGGCTACTAGAAATGCAGATGTAAGTCTAATGTTGTTGCTAAGATGTAACCAAGTAATGTACCACTACTATAGACACCAGGGATGACGAAGGCTGTGAAGTAAGGTGTCTTGTCTGGTCTGTTGCTTGCTGTGAGTGTAGATGAGATGAAGTTCCACAGATCTACAATACATGGGTCATGAGGACATTACATTCACTCACGACGTGAAAGTCATAGAAGTATGAACTGCTGGTGACGTTTCCATCATTTATTTATGACTCCACAATGACAAGTACGTTAACATCCATATACATAAGTCACAGACACTGTAGGACATAGTAATCAGCATAAACAAAGTTCCTCAGTAAATCATGCATATATCCTGTAAGCTGTTCTCGTATAATTTTAGCTTACAACAGCCTCAGCTCCATATCATCACTCTATGAGTGTAACAACTCCACTCTGATACTAGTAGATCAGAGATGTAAATAAGTCTATCGTAGGCCGCACGGGAATGGCGGACCTATGTGCATAGTTCAGGTTGACTTTTGTAGGCATTTATAAGTCTAACCTTGATGAAGGTATAATCGCTGGCATAGCGAAGTTCAAAGGAGCATAATAACTGTTCTCTGGGCCTAGAGTGACCCGTATACATATAAATCTAAGGTATGAGGATACCTGGGTGTGTTTCCTAGTAGAAGATGCCTCTCCTGCCTGTAGATAGTGAGCGAGCATAACACGACAATGTCAAAATCTAAGTTGACTACAGATTTCAATATTAGGAGAGCATTTACCTTGCTTCGGAAATATCACCACAACACACACGCCTCCAGGCGTTTAGAAACATATAGGAAAATCCTCGTTAGCTAAACTAACACACAAGAGGACTTCCATTTCCTCATCAAAAGATCACAGACGCTGAAAAGCGTCTTGCTCTGCTCATCACAATTCTTAGACCCTCGAACGGAAGCTTTTTCAAACCCCCCTAAAATCTGGACATGCGCAGAAGCGCTCGACCCCCTGAGTTCAACTCAAACCGGGCCGATGTTAGACACATACCAAGCAAGATGCAGACCAAATCGCGCCTTATAAGGACAGGAATAAACATCAACCAAGGTTGCAAACATTCCAAGAAAAATTAGACCTGCTCTGACCATATAAGGAGAACAACTAGACATCGATCTAAAAAAATAGACCGCTAGTTTAAGACACAAGAGGAGGTAACAACCATAGTCAAAATGTAACCACAGTTTACCAAGAGTTATAAACCTTTGATCACAAAAAATTAAAGTGATCAAATAAGACGGGAAAATTATATTGACTCTGAAAAATCTGTGCGTAACTATTTACCGCACCGCCCCGGGAAAAAAATAGAAACATTTTTTTTTAAATCCTAGAGCAAGATCCAACAGGCTCCTAATGCACAAATGATGCGTGGATAAAATATCTCACCAAAAAATATATTGCCTAATATGAGGCTAGCTCGACACATGGTGCGACAGGTGAGATTATATCTCAGATCCTTAGAGAAAACATTTCCCTAAGTATACACATTTTCCAGGGATGTGCCACCAACATACGCCACAGTGCTGGCAATCTTATAATGCAAGCAACATATACATATACAAATCTATTTGACAATAAAAATATTATCAAAGGATTAAATCAAGGAATGTCATCAAAACAGCGGTGTCATATACTAATATACCGCATAATAGAGATACATACATTTTAAACCATATAGTACATTACCTAAGCATGTAATAATAATATGATTAAATGCATTATACATAATACTTAATCAAGTAGATGTCCCTCGAAGACGTGGACATAAACAAGAGGACACATCTACAGAGTCGTTCCAAGGTAAGTTAGCACTTGCCATACTTCATGGATGATATAATGACAGATTCTCGCACACATCAATGATTTGCTGCGAAAATATAAATAACACAATTCTATATGATAACTGTTAGATTTCTAATACAGTAATCAACATACTTTTAAATATAAATTGTGGCCATGAGAACTTTTGGCCCATATAATGCTAACTTAGCCTTCTTCCGTTATACCAACATCGGTAACAGAAAAAGGATATCGTACAGTTCAATGTTATAAATTCCCAAAAAAGTGAGAACAGATGTGCTGATATATAATTATGGTAGAGAACTGTTATAGATCTCGACGTCCATCAGGAAGTAGAGGATAGAAGAGTTAAGTGGAATCATGTGGGCTCCTGGACAGAATGTCTGCCATCACATTATCCGAACCACGGATAGCTCGCACCATGAAATGAAAGGGTTTAAGAGCTATGGCATAACGAGTGGACCTCGAGCTCTTCAAGTTTTTGCTCTGAATAGCAGTAAGAGCTTTCTGGTCGGTTTCCACAATGAAATGCGCGCCCAGAAGGAATCTTTGTATATTGAGAATTGACCAAACCATAGCCAACAATTCACGGTCTAGAACCGAGTAATTCCTCTCTGCCGCATTTAGTTTCCTAGAAATATACATCACTGGATGCAGAGTATCTGAATACACCTGCATTAGTGCTGCCCCAATCCCAGTTGATGAGGCGTCAGTTCGAAGAACAAAAGTCTTCTCAATAGTAAGTAACCTTAGGATAGGTGGAGATGAAAATAAAGTTTTAATCTGGTCCAATGGGGATTGGCATTCTTGAGACCAGCGGATCAGATTAATCGATCCTTTCCTCAATAAAGTAGACAGAGGTGCCATAATGGAAGACAGATTCGGAATGAATCGTCCGTAAAATTGTATCAAACCTTAGAGACTACGTACTTGTTTTTTCGTCTTAGGGACAGAAATGTTTAGTAGTTTTGAAATATTGTGGTCCTCTGTCTTTAAGAGACCATGACCAACACGGTGACCCAGGAAAGAAATTTCACTAAATCCTATAAAGGCTTTAGAGGGTTTTGCAGTAAAATTATACTCGCGAAGAGTAGACAGCAATTCGTATAAACCCAAATAGTGATCTTCCAGGAATCACTGAAGAGACAGATATCGTTTAAGTATGCAATGACATCTGTACGATAGGAGAGAATTCGTCGCATCATGCGTACGAATGTAGCAGGGGCGTTCATAAGGCCGAAAGGCATGAAATTCCATTGAAATAAACCCCTAGGTGTAGAAAAAGCAGTAAGAGGTTTGGCGCGTTCAGTTAAAGGAACTTGCCAATAACCTTTGGACAAATCGAGTTTGGTAAAGAATCTAGAATTATAAAGTTTGTTTAGTAGCTCTTCTAAAGAAGGCATAGGTTCAGCATCGAACTTCGTAACTTGGTTCAATTTGCGATAATCAACGCAAAGGCGAATGTTATTGTCTTTCTTTCGAACAATAACCATGGACGAAGAGTATGCTGAAGTGGATGGTTCAATTATTTTCAATTGTATCATTTCATCCAATTCTTTTTCGACTTGTGACTGAAAATGGATAGGTATAGGATAGGGTCTGACTCTAATATGATTATGGTCAGTTAGTATTATGTCATGTTCGATGGCATGTGTGTGTCCAGGAATGTCGGTAAGGACATCCTGAAATGATTGTAACATCGAAGAGACTTGTCGATGTTCCTCAGCGGAAAGATTAGGAGAAACAGTAACGTTTTTCCAAGATTCCGTAGAATGAAGTGGGATCACAGGAAGAGGAAGATTGACATCAGAGAAAGTAGTTTCCTCATCCTGTATAACTGACAGGGATGAGTAATGACCATGAGGTACTGGAGAATCGTTCGTCGCCTGGAAACTAGGCTGCAAATAGTCTGGTCGTTCATGAAATTCCGAGAGCATATTTATATGGAAAGTTTTATGCTTCCCATCAAAATCGACAACATAGTCGACATCGGAAATTTTTGAGACTATCGCATACGGACCTTTCCATGCAATAAGATATCTGTTCTCCCTAGAAGGAAGTAGAACGAATGCTTTGTCACCCGGACAAAGTTGTCGTAGACATCTATTCTTATTTGCAAATTGCCTTGCCTTTTCTTTAGCAAAATCGGATGAAGAAGTTGCTAGTTTGCATGCCTCGATGATCTTTTGCCTCAGAGCAATGACATACTCATATGAAGATTGTGTGTCGTCGCTAATATTATCGGCAGTGAAAAGATCGTGGAGCAAAGACATAGGGCCGCGCGGACGCGCGCCAAAGACAAGTTAAAAAGGAGAAAACCCTGTGTGTTCATTGGGAACCTCTCTATAAGCAAAGAGAGCCGCGGGTAAAACCCTGTCCCAATCCTGAGGATGATCCTCAGTTATCTTCCCAAGTAAAGTCTTGAGTGTTCTATTCAAACGCTCAACTAACCCATTAGACATTGGGTGATAGATACTGCTGAGAGACCTTTTAATATGTAGAGTAGACATTACCTGTGACATAGTGTCAGATATAAGTTGAGTGCCATGGTCTGACAATATTTCTCTGGGGAATCCCAAACGAGAAAATATCAGCCACAGAGCATCTGCGATATCGGCAGTGGAGATGCTCTTGAGAGGTATAGCCTCTGGCCAACGTGTGCACATATCGACACATGTAAGGATAAACTGATGTCCTCTGGCCGACTTGATCCTAAAAGGACCAATAATATCTATTGCCATTTTTTGAAACGGCCGAATAGGAATGTCAGCAGCCTGGATAGGCGCAGCATGTCGTGGTCCTCTAGATTTGACCTCTTGACATATTTTGCAAGATCGGCAGTAAATACGTATGTCCTTGTTCACAAAAGGCCAAAAGAAAGCCGCAAGAACTCTCGACTTTGTACGGGAAAAACCCATATGTCCAGCACATTGCGAGTCATGAGCATGTTGCAATATTTGTAATCTCATACTCTTAGGCACAAGAATTTGTGAATGTGTAGACGCAGTCGAGTCTTGTACCATACGCACAAGTACGCCGTTCTTCATGGTAATCCAAGACTTTCTATTTGTATTTTGATTTGGATCACCTTTTTTTGCTAGAATGAAGAATTTTTGTAAAGAAGGATCTTCTTCTTGCAACTTTATTAAAGAGTCATGTGAAATAACCCAGTGACATCTTGGCTATTCACTTCATTATTACCAGTCAATGAAGTTTGAGGTGTCTCCAGAGCTTGTGCTCTTGTGACCACTGCATTGGTAGCATGCATATTTTGATCTTCCCAAGCAGCAATCTGCTGTGGGGTACATTCCCTAACTCCGTGAATACGACCGATAATAAGGTCCGCAATAGGATTTGGTAGAAGACACGCGTGCACATCTCCCGTAAAGAAGGGAGTAGCAATATGTATTATGGCAGTAGGATACTTTTCCAAAGTGCCACCAAATGTGACACATTTGATCACCTTTCCTGTAGCACAGGATGGATCTACTAGCGATTGCTTAACTCCAATAGTAGTGCATCCAGAATCAAAAAGGACTGAGACTGGATTACTATTTACTAGACCTTTATGTAGGATAAGAGAACCTCTCCCGTCATGCGCAACTGCAGCGGGAAGAGCGGGAAGAGTGTGACCACAGCTCAAGGTAGTTACCGTAGTCGGTTCGAACAAAGTAGAGCATTGGGGGCATTTAGTTGCTCTCCCAAAGTCAAAGGCAGAACATGAGATAGCGCTAGAGTTTTTATTATCATCAGCCTGTTTACAGGCTCCCTGAGACTCTTGCTGTACAGAGTTTGCCTGTTGATATCTCTTTTTGTATGTTGAGTTCTACCGCGACTATTATTACCTCTAGAATTATCATTGTATTCTCTATTGTATCTGTTATCCTGGTTTGAATCCCAGTTTCCATAGTTATCATTATCGTTTTCATATTGATGAAAACCTCTATTAGTTTGGTTTTGAGGTCTCCGCGAAAAATAGTTTTGATAGCCTCTATTATGACTACCTCTGCGGAAATGTTTATAATTATTGGATGTAGAATAACGAGGACTGTCAGCTTGTCTCCAGTTCTTCGAAGAAGAACCACCATGCGATTGATAGCCCTGATTCTGAGTATAATTCCGGTTATTCTTACTATTAAAATTTTGTTGTGTACCCTGAAATTTACGCATGAAATTTGGGCCATATGGTGCTGCCGAAGCAACTGGCAAACCTTCTTTCACTTTAGAGTTGCCAATGGTTACATGAGGGTGCGCAGTAACATACTGGCAACAATATTCTTCCATTTCTTTTATGTTTTTAGGCTTACGCTCATGAAGAAAAGCAAGAAAAGACTCATTGACAGAAGACATAACTTTGTCTCTAAGTAGTAAGTCCATAAGTGCTTCAAATGTATGTTCTGTCTTAGACAGCTCAACCCAACGTGTAAATGTGAGACGTATTTTTGAAATGAATTCAGAGAATTCCACTCCAGTTTCTGGCAACATATTTTTAAATTGAAGACGATAGCCGTCTTCGTTAAGTTGGTATTTCTTTAACAAAACTGCCCTGACAACCGCATAATTGTTCTTGTCAGGCTCATCTACCATGCTTAGCATACTCAGAGCATCACCTCTAAGTAACTTCGATAACTGATCAACATATAGTGATTTATCTATATTATGTGTTTTACATGAACGTTCGAATCTATCCAGATAGAACGTTATGTCGTCACTGGAAGCATTGAAAGCTGGTAGTTTAATCTTGAAAGTACTAGCATTAGCCTTATCAGAAGATGACACCTTATTTGGATCATTAGCATTACCCATGTTCATCAACTTCAACTTCTCTAACTCCAAAGCTAAGAGTTTTTCTTCATGCTCCATTTTTGCCTTTCTCTCCTCGGCTTCTAGTCTTTTATTTTCAGACTCAACCTGTAGTCTTTTAGTTTCAGCTTCTGCTTCTCTTTGTAACTTTCTCTCTTCAGCCTCTTTTTCTAGTCTTTTATTCCCAGCTTCCATTTGTAGCTGGATTTTCTTCTCCTCAGATTCTCTTTTTTGTTTTTCCATTTCCATCTGGAATCTCCTTTCCTCCACCTGCATCTTCAATTTTAAAGTCTCAGCTTCTGTTTCCATTCTCTTTTCTTCCGACTTTAATGCTTTGTCATATTGAGTAGTCGCATATTCTTCCAATTTATCACCAGTCTTGCCAAGGGATTTCCCTTGCTCAATAAAGTACTCAAGTGTAGACATATTGTCTAATAATATGAGTCGAAAACCTGAAATAATAAATTATCTTATTTCAACCTTAATGGTAACAAGTCTTAAATAAAGTACTTGTATAATCACATTATATTATCCCAAAATCTGTGGGAGACAAGTCTTTGGCAAAGAACTTGTATAATCAACTGAATAATAATAATAATACCAGTCAATTCTTTATCACCAATTTGTTATCATAAGTGCACTACACAGCTAATAGTGCATGAGCAAATCCACCAATGTGTTATCATAAGTGCACTACACAGCTAATAGTGCATGAGTAAATCCACCAATGTGTTATCATAAGTGCACTACACAGCTAATAGTGCATGAGCAAATCCACCAATGTGTTATCATAAGTGCACTACACAGCTAATAGTGCATGACCATATATTTATCAATAGTGAATGCTAACTAAGAACAATGTAAACAATAACAAAGAATAAAGACAATACGAAAACATTCGCAGAAATCAACTAAATAAACAGCAAAATAAAGAAAATGTCACAAAGGATGTGATGATAACTGCGAAAAAGTAAACAATACAAATGACGTCACAGTGTATAAACAAAAGGGTGTATAGAACTAAATAATAGGAAGGGGAGACCTACAAATACAAACAAAGCAAAAGAAAACTAAAGAACAGAAAAAATATAACGAAAACAACGAAAAGGTACACTTCGTCACACCTAAATAGAAATAGCAACAAAAGTCGCTAGCAAATTTCACACAGGAAATTTGCAGAGTCCCTACAGAACGCTGATATAAGTCCTCTGTTACGTGAAATCTCCTATATCAGACACCACCCAACCGAAAAAAAACCGCTGAAATATAAACAAATGTAAATAACATGTAACATATAACATGTAACAAAAGAATGTGAAAGTAAAGAAGGCTCAGTTAAGACAATATAAGGGCACAGTTCACAAACAAAATGCCACTTATCTTATTACAATCCTATCGTCAGCACGGTGCAGAACAGGTAGTGATCAGCATTCTAAGGATAGATGATCCAACGTTGATCGCTCATCTGAACTTGCATCCACAAAACTGTAAAGACGATGGCTATAAACTTGAACCTCTGATGAAGTACTGAAAAAGTACGGAACTTGTCCTTCTCATATGTAACAGCAACAAGCTTCAATCGGCACTTGACCTTCTAAATACAGTAACTCGATTCAATCGGCACTTGACCTAAATGTTGAAGAGACTGCAAAGTTGGCAATCTATCTAGCAGCGCCGGGTACTTTCAGCTCCTAGGTACAGCAGACATATTACGCTTGCACCTCACCATGTTGAGTGCAGGGAAAACTGTGTAAACACTGCTGATTTAGCTACCGAATGCATGAAGTGGCGACAGTTCACTGTATTTTGGCTTCCGAATGTTGCACGCCGAATGGGTTATGGATCCCCTGATTAGCTGGATACCAGACCAACAAAGCTTTTGGCCACCATAAATGTAGCGGAGGATTTTCTACTGGCTACTAGAAATGCAGATATAAGTCTAATGTTGTTGCTAAGATGTAGCCAAGTAATGTACCACTACTATAGACACCAGGGATGACGAAGGCTGTGAAGTAAGGTGTCTTGTCTGGTCTGTTGCTTGCTGTGAGTGTAGATGAGATGAAGTTCCACAGATCTACAATACATGGGTCATGAAGACACTACATTCACTCACGACGTGAAAGTCATAGAAGTATGAACTGCTGGTGACGTTTCCATCATTTATTTATGACTCCACAATGACAAGTACGTTAACATCCATATACATAAGTCACAGACACTGTAGGACATAGTAATCAGCATAAACAAAGTTCCTCAGTAAATCATGCATATATCCTGTAAGCTGTTCTCGTATAATTTTAGCTTACAACAGCCTCAGCTCCATATCATCACTCTATGAGTGTAACAACTCCACTCTGATACTAGTAGATCAGAGATGTAAATAAGTCTATCGTAGGCCGCACGGGAATGGCGGACCTATGTGCATAGTTCAGGTTGACCTTTGTAGGCATTTATAAGTTTAACCTTGATGAAGGTATAATCGCTGGCATAGCGAAGTTCAAAGGAGCATAATAACTGTTCTCTGGGCCTAGAGTGACCCGTATACATATAAATCTAAGGTATGAGGATACCTGGGTGTGTTTCCTAGTAGAAGATGCCTCTCCTGCCTGTAGATAGTGAGCGAGCATAACACGACAATGTCAAAATCTAAGTTGACTACAGATTTCAATATTAGGAGAGCATTTACCTTGCTTCGGAAATATCACCACAACACACACGCCTCCAGGCGTTTAGAAACATATAGGAAAATCCTCGTTAGCTAAACTAACATACAAGAGGACTTCCATTTCCTCATCAAAAGATCACAGACGCTGAAAAGCGTCTTGCTCTGCTCATCACAATTCTTAGACCCTCGAACGGAAGCTTTTTCAAACCCCCCTAAAATCTGGACATGCGCAGAAGCGCTCGACCCCCTGAGTTCAACTCATACTGGGCCGATGTTAGACACATGCCAAGCAAGATGCAGACCAAATCGCGCCTTATAAGGACAGGAATAAACATCAACCAAGGTTGCAAACATTCCAAGAAGAAAAGTTAGACCTGCTCTGACCATATAAGGAGAACAATTAGAC
Source organism: Oreohelix idahoensis (assembly GCA_024509875.1). Lineage (NCBI taxonomy): Eukaryota > Metazoa > Mollusca > Gastropoda > Stylommatophora > Oreohelicidae > Oreohelix > Oreohelix idahoensis. Next base: position 21,003 of record JAMPIV010004253.1, on the reverse strand, counting down.
ATCGATCTAAAAAAATAGACCACTAGTTTAAGACACAAGAGGAGGTAACAACCATAGTCAAAATGTAACCACAGTTTACCAAGAGTTATAAACCTTTGATCACAAAACATTAAAGTGATCAAATAAGACGGGAAAATTATATTGACTCTGAAAAATCTGTGCGTAACAAACATAAAATTTCTTCTTGTCCTATCTAGGCCCATCATGTTCCTTCATGCCCGGTTCTCAAACACTAACTGCTCGAATTCTTTTACGTCCCTGTGTCCATGACGTAGTACCCCTACTATTATCTCTCGGTGTGTAGCGCCGAGAGTATCTTTTCGGACAGTCTAATTAATCTCTTTTTCTTCTTAATTTACGTCATGTTACCACAGTAAGTCACTACTCCTGTGACACTATGACTATAAAAACTAGGCATTTATCCAGATCACGGAAAGAATAAACGGTGCACGCACAGTTGGAGTAATTTGTTTGCTCTAGGCTGTGTGGAAAGTTGGGTACTGCTTGTTTGGGCTCCTTTTTATCTATAGGTTAAAGACAATGCTAGCTATTTGTGTGGCTAGCAAAAACTTTACCGGCTGTCGTCTGAAATTAGACATATACACATACCCTTAAGCAAGTTATCTATTATTATTTACATGCATACAGCGTGCAACCTCCAAACGCTCTTGTTAACATAGTACATAGTGGTGCCTCCAGTTCATGTTGATACCAAAGTTGCTGTGGCCACTGCTTATATATGAAATAAGCACAAGTACAGTGGAAGCCATAGAGTAGAAGGTCAACAAGTTCATGAGAAAATGGCTAGGAGTACCACCAGGTCTGTCAGATGTAGCACTGTACTGCAAAAAGTCAAAACTTCTGCTTCCTTTCAAGTCAGTTGTTGAAGAGTACAAAGTTGGAAAGGCAAGGCTTGCAATGATGCTACGCGAGTCAGCTGATGACGTGGTTAAGTCCATTCAGCCCACACTGAAAACGGGAAGGAAGTGGAAAGTGGAAGAAGCTGTTGATGCTGCCCAAGAGTCACTCAAACTGAGGGAGGTAATCGGATACACACAAACGAATAGACGGGGATTTGGTCATGGAGACATCCGCTGGTGGTCCAAGGCATCAAGCAGGGAGCGCAGAGACATGGTAGTTCAGGAGATACGAGAAGCTGAGAATGATAAGAGGTTGCAAAAAGCAGTGCATCAGGTCCAACAAGGCCAATGGACTACATGGGAAGGAGCCCTGCAGAGGTCCTTGACATGGAATGATATATGGCATATGGCACCTCTTAGGCTCAGCTTCGTTGTCAGATCACTGTATGACCTGCTGCCATCGGCCACCAACCTTGTGAAATGGGGAAAGTCGGATGATGAGCAGTGCCCCCTGTGCCAGGGGAGGCAGACACTTGAACACGTGCTCTCAGCGTGTAAGGTGTCATTAGGGCAAGGGCGATACACTTGGCGCCATAACAAAGTGCTAAATGAGCTTGCTGCGACAATAGATCTGGCAAGAATGAAGGCGAATAGCAAAGTCCGGCCAGACACCGCAAACACATACTTTTTGAGGGCAGGAAAGTCAGCACACCCCAAACCGAATAAACCTGGTAGCAGTTTACCATCTCTTCTTGATTGTGCAAATGATTGGGAGATGGCGGTAGACCTACCTGGACGAGGGGCATATCCAGAGAGTATCCGAAAATCGCGGAGACGGCCGGATATAGTGCTTCATTCTGCAGCAACGCTTCAGGTCATACTGATTGAACTGACTGTGCCATTTGAATCCAGATTAGATGAGCAACATTCGTTCAAAGCGGCCAAGTATAGTGATCTGGCCGCGGATCTGAGACACGATGGGTTCACTGCAAGGGTCATGGCTGTTGAAGTGGGTGCAAGAGGGCTTGTGGCTGCATCAGTGTATGATCTATTGAAACTGTTGGGGCTGAGGGGACAGTCGAGAACAAGGGCCCTGAAGAGGCTTAGTGAAACTGCCGAAAAGGCATCAGGCTGGCTGTGGAACAACCGCAATGGGGAATGGAGATCGTAACAATAAACGCTGCGGTACAGAAAACACCAGGAATTTTTCTAAGTCCACAATACGCTGAGGTTTGTGGTGGACTAGTGAACGGGCTGCGACTCAGGGGCGACAAGCGGTGTATACTATAAGGGGTGTCAGTATCAAAAGTCCAGTGGGGAACGCGCAGTGGCGACTCGTTGACTTCGCGCTGGTGTCTCAGTGTGTGCGACGGAACGAACGGAATAATTTGTCTTCTCTTTGTTACTTTCACAATTGCCTCCACGGCTGGCGGAGTTGTGGAATTTAAAGTTGCTACCATAAGTGAAATGGGTTCATTTTTGATGCAAGACAACAGGAAGCTGAGACGCTTGGGAGTCATGACCCAAGTGGGCCCGCCCCCCTTAGAGTGTAAAGGAGTATATAGGGCCGAAACACTTGTCGGACGGGGGGACTTCTTCTGATGATCAGATTGCTTCCTGTTGTATCGCTCTGTAAAGAGTTTCCTATCATAGTTACATGGTCAAACCAGTGACAATCGGGAAAAGACCGATTGACTTCTGGAAAGACAGATGACACTGGGAAAGACTAGAAACCGGCTGACCGGGTTAGCACCCCGTAAGCTGTATTCAATTGCTATAGAACCCAAAAACGATAGATGCCCCCAGGATTCACCGAAAGGGGGGGAGAATGATGAATCCACAGGCGCCTCATTGGAATCGACCAGACCCGTTACACGGACTTCGAGCTCTGAACAACGGCTGGAGTTTCCATGTGCCTGTGGTAGGGAATTCTCTACTCAGAGAGGAATGAAAATCCACAGAACGAAAAAGGGGTGTGGGAGGTCATCATGGGGAGATCAACAGCGCTCTGTCTCGACGGATAAGACGTTAGAAGAACGCAGCCAGGAGTCAATCCACAGTGCTGAGTACATTCAAGTTGATCTGCCTGATGATGATCTCACACACTTCTTGGACGGGAAGAGAGATGCAATCAAGTTTCCACCCGCCAGTGCAAAAGGGCTTTGGGAACAGCTGGACGAAGCCTTGGCAAAAGAGTTGGATAACAACCTGAAGCAGATAACTTTGGAGAAGAAGCTGGAAATCTTCGGCGACATAATATATCTGCACTGTCGCAAAGTGTTCGGAGTGAGGGAGGCAAGGGAAAGTAACCCACCACGAAAAAGCAGAAGACAAATTAAAATAGAAGAAATCAGAAAACAGAAGAAGCATGCCCGAAAACTGTTCAAAAACGCAGTTGCCGCAGAGAAGGAAGGGTTACGACAGGTTTGGGAGCACCTGAAAGGCCAACATAATGCCCTTTGTAGAGCAGAAAGGTTGTGCAGGAAGAAAAGGAAGACTCGAATGGATAGGGAAAGATTCTTCAGGGAGCCCTTCAAGTTTGCCAAAGAACTGTTTGAGCAGCCACGGTCGGGTACGCTAAACATCAGGAAAGAAGACCTGGAAGAACACCTTGGAATGACATATTCAGATGGTCGCAAAGATGAGCCGCTCAGCAGCATGGCAGGCCTTAAATGGCCGAGTAAGCCAGGAGCTGAATTTAACACCAAGCCCCCAACGGTGCAAGAGGTAGAAAGCATTGTCCAGAAAGCTCGATGCAAGTCAGCTCCAGGTCCTAATGGTGTTCCATATGTGGTGTATAAGAGATGCCCTGAGGTGCTCAAACGACTGCTTCGTTTACTGAAGAGTGCGTGGAAAACCCAGCTTGTAAGCAAGGAATGGAGAAAGGCGAACGGAGTCTACATCCCGAAGGAGCAAAATTCCACAGACATCAGTCAGTTCAGGCCAATCTCACTACTCAATGTGGAAGGGAAGATATTCTTCTCAGTGATGGCGAAAAGACTCACTACATACCTCCTGGCAAATGGGTACATTGACACTACCATTCAGAAAGGAGGTATCCCAGGTACACCAGGATGTCTAGAGCATGCCACAATGATATGGGAAGCAATCCAAAAGGCAAAGTCTGACAGAACAAACCTCCATGTAATCTGGTTGGATTTAGCGAATGCTTATGGATCCGTTCCACACCAGATGTTGTGGCAGGCCCTAGAAATGTATCATGTTCCACAAGAGATTGCAGCAATGCTGAAGCTGTATTTCGCAGGGTTTGCTGTCAGATTTTCAACCAGAGAGTACACAACGAAGTGGATTGGCCTTGAAGTTGGAATTGCGATGGGATGTACCATCTCTCCGATACTATTCGTGATGGCTATGCAGGTAATCCTCAATGCGGCTGAAGGAATGGCTATAGGTCCAAAGCTCGGTGGAATGTGTCTCATGCCACCGCTCAAAGCATTCATGGATGACACAACAATTCTGACATCAGATGAACATCAGGCCCGGAGGATGTTAGCACGCCTGGATGAACTAGTCAGCTGGTGCAGAATGAGCTTCAAACCCAAGAAGTCGAGAAGCCTATCAGTCAGGAAAGGGAAGATAGCAGAGGTCATATTCACGGTTTCCAACCAAAGAATCCCTACTGTCATTGAGGAACCTGTTAAAAGTCTTGGCAGGGTGTACGATGCCTCATTAAAAGACTCAAAGGCAGTGCAACAGACAATAGAAATGGCAGACAGAGGGCTACAGATCATAGACCAAAGCAGACTCCTGGGGAAGTTCAAACTGTGGTGCCTCCAGTTCATGTTGATACCAAAGTTGCTGTGGCCACTGCTTATATATGAAATAAGCACAAGTACAGTGGAAGCCATAGAGCAGAAGGTCAACAAGTTCATGAGAAAATGGCTAGGAGTACCACCAGGTCTGTCAGATGTAGCACTGTACTGCAAAAAGTCAAAACTTCTGCTTCCTTTCAAGTCAGTTGTTGAAGAGTACAAAGTTGGAAAGGCAAGGCTTGCAATGATGCTACGCGAGTCAGCTGATGACGTGGTTAAGTCCATTCAGCCCACACTGAAAACGGGAAGGAAGTGGAAAGTGGAAGAAGCTGTTGATGCTGCCCAAGAGTCACTCAAACTGAGGGAGGTAATCGGATACACACAAACGAATAGACGGGGATTTGGTCATGGAGACATCCGCTGGTGGTCCAAGGCATCAAGCAGGGAGCGCAGAGACATGGTAGTTCAGGAGATACGAGAAGCTGAGAATGATAAGAGGTTGCAAAAAGCAGTGCAGCAGGTCCAACAAGGCCAATGGACTACATGGGAAGGAGCCCTGCAGAGGTCCTTGACATGGAATGATATATGGCATATGGCACCTCTTAGGCTCAGCTTCGTTGTCAGATCACTGTATGACCTGCTGCCATCGGCCACCAACCTTGTGAAATGGGGAAAGTCGGATGATGAGCAGTGCCCCCTGTGCCAGGGGAGGCAGACACTTGAACACGTGCTCTCAGCGTGTAAGGTGTCATTAGGGCAAGGGCGATACACTTGGCGCCATAACAAAGTGCTAAATGAGCTTGCTGCGACAATAGATCTGGCAAGAATGAAGGCGAATAGCAAAGTCCGGCCAGACACCGCAAACACATACTTTCTGAGGGCAGGAAAGTCAGCACACCCCAAACCGAATAAACCTGGTAGCAGTTTACCATCTCTTCTTGATTGTGCAAATGATTGGGAGATGGCGGTAGACCTACCTGGACGAGGGGCATATCCAGAGAGTATCCGAAAATCGCGGAGACGGCCGGATATAGTGCTTCATTCTGCAGCAACGCTTCAGGTCATACTGATTGAACTGACCGTGCCATTTGAATCCAGATTAGATGAGCAACATTCGTTCAAAGCGGCCAAGTATAGTGATCTGGCCGCGGATCTGAGACACGATGGGTTCACTGCAAGGGTCATGGCTGTTGAAGTGGGTGCAAGAGGGCTTGTGGCTGCATCAGTGTATGATCTATTGAAACTGTTGGGGCTGAGGGGACAGTCGAGAACAAGGGCCCTGAAGAGGCTTAGTGAAACTGCCGAAAAGGCATCAGGCTGGCTGTGGAACAACCGCAATGGGGAATGGAGATCGTAACAATAAACGCTGCGGTACAGAAAACACCAGGAATTTTTCTAAGTCCACAATACGCTGAGGTTTGTGGTGGACTAGTGAACGGGCTGCGACTCAGGGGCGACAAGCGGTGTATACTATAAGGGGTGTCAGTATCAAAAGTCCAGTGGGGAACGCGCAGTGGCGACTCGTTGACTTCGCGCTGGTGTCTCAGTGTGTGCGACGGAACGAACGGAATAATTTGTCTTCTCTTTGTTACTTTCACAATTGCCTCCACGGCTGGCGGAGTTGTGGAATTTAAAGTTGCTACCATAAGTGAAATGGGTTCATTTTTGATGCAAGACAACAGGAAGCTGAGACGCTTGGGAGTCATGACCCAAGTGGGCCCGCCCCCTTAGAGTGTAAAGGAGTATATAGGGCCGAAACACTTGTCGGACGGGGGACTTCTTCTGATGATCAGATTGCTTCCTGTTGTATCGCTCTGTAAAGAGTTTCCTATCATACTCAGACACACCCTTTTTTCAGGCTCACTGCGCTATACTATGACTCGGCATAAATGCATAATAGACTTGCTTACCTCTTTCTCATCGACCAGCCAAGTAAGCCAAGGTAGGCTCCTTTCGCCCGGAGAATTTACATAAATGAACAGTGTATGGCTGTTCGTAGCAGGGATTGTTTACAAAAGAAAACTCCTACGCACATCCGTTCTGTCAGGTTTTCTCTCATTTATAAATGCCTTATATATGTTTATATTAATATTCAGGTTGCCTCTAGAAAAAATGATAATGTATCAGTGATAAGGGCAAGTCCCTAAAAGCATTTACCAAAAAGTTACATGTCATAAAAATAATACAATTTCCAAGGGCTGGGAGCCCCTCTCCTTGGGGTTCCCCATTTTTTTTCCAGAGACCGTCTATCAAAGACGCAACTCCTTCAATTTACATAAATACCTGATATGCCTAACCGTATTACGTGGTTTTGACTTTATCTTTATAGGTTTTTTCTTTCTGAGAGTATCTATACCATGCGTTTAAATTGCATAGCAAAAGAACTACTTCATTCATTAATTTATGAATAAAATCACTCTAGCTCAGGTTCAAAAAGTAGTCTATGGTTAACCAGTTACAACTACAAAAAACCTAGTGTCGCTTACCCCAAAACAGAAATTGCATCCGCTGGAATTATATCTCCGAGTAAGTGTCAGAGGAATGTACGCGACTGTACATCTAGAAGATAGTAATCCACTTCACGCGAACGGTGTTCGTTGCTGCAAGTAAACGGATGGATTTAAAGAACTCGCTTTTATACTCAAAATTAGGTCCTAACTATGCTTCTGAAGTCGTGCAGATGGCCAGAGGAGCGACAAAGTGTTCCCCGTTACAACGGCCCTGCAATTTTTGCTTCTTTCTCTATGGGACATGATGAAAGAGGTCCTGTCTCAACTTTGACAGGGAAATTTCTACGGCGTTGCCGGATATCAAAAGGTTACCCGCGCGAGCAATCGGACAGGAACAGCGTTGCGTGACAGCCAACGGGTGCTTTTTTATGCTTTGGGTAAGCGACACTTTGTTGAATAGTGTTTATCATTAGATTATCATGTAAACAGATGCTAACTATGTGAAATAGATCTTAATAAGTGAAGTGTGTTTGCTAAGCAATGTAATGTTAGGATATGGATAATCTACAAAGTTTTTACTTGAGATAAAATCATCTATAAATTAAGGCTTGCGTCCTTGAAGATGTTTTGTGTAAATTGGTGGAGGTTTTTGTGTAGCTGGCCTACAGAAAAAAGAGAAAGCATCAAGGGCATGTGTAAATTTTATTTTTTCAATGATCAATGTTTTATGGTGATCGTTTGGTGGCGATACACATATTTTATTCCAGGCGGATTATAATAGTAGCCTGAATCGTTGTGTGTGTGTGTGTGTGTGTGTGTGTGTGTGTGTAGATATATATATATATATATATATATATATATATATATATATATATATATATATATATATATATATATATACTGAAGCACATTAAAAACGCACCACCTGTATAATCCAGGAACAGAGTGTGAAATGTAAATATAAGTGTTTACAAGTTTCTGAAGGAAATTCCGGGTAATCAAGTCCCATTCACGTGTAAAAAGCAGCTTCGAGCTGTTGCAGATTAGCTGGGGAACCGTGCCTGTAGACTCTGCATCCAAGCTCGTCCCACAGATGTTCTATACTGGACATGTCTGGTGATAGGGAATGCCAATCAATCGTCACAATGTTCTGCTGCTGTAGATATTGCTGCGTAATGCATGCGGTGTGCGCACGTGCGTTATCCTGCTGGAGAAGCTGCAAGTCTGGATAATTTGTGAACGCAGGAGCAACCAATGCATCCAGAACCTCATCTCGATATGTCACAGCATTAACATTTCCACGGAAGACGTGAAGAGGCAAGCGATGGTGAAAACTGAATCCTCCCCAAATGTGAATACTGCCACCTCCAAATCGGTTGTGCTGACGAACACAGCAATCTGCAAGCGCTCTCCACACCATCGCCAAATCCGCATACACCCATCAGAAAAGGATATGTTGAATCTGCTCTCGTCTGTGAATAGGACAGCATTCCACTGCAGTCTAGTCCATCTGACATGTAGCTCTGCCCATTGCAGGCGCTGCTGACGATGTCTGTGAGTCAAGTTTGGCCTAACATAAGGTCGTCTTGCAGTAAGGCCTGTATCTCTGAGTCGTCGTATGACTGTCATTCGAGAGACTTGCCCACGTCTACCCACTATTGCTCTTGCTGTTTGACTTGCCGGGAGAGAACGATTCCTTAGGTGACTCAGCACAATATGACGATCTTGCGCAGGGGTAGTAACTCGTGGCTGGCCACTCTGAAGTCTATCCCGGGCACTGCCAGTGGTTCCGTAACGTTCATTGAGACGTACAATAGTGCTGTGGTGGCAATTCATCCTTCTGGCAATGGCCCGCGAGATCATGTGACAGAGTGGGGTAGCTCTGCCTGTTCTTCTATTTTATTTCATAGACGTGAGTTTAGACTTTTCATCTAACTGGCTTCAAGTCCGCCAGAGGTCTTGCTTAGCTCACTAAATAATTGAGGTACCAGGTTTGACATTAGATTAAAATCCTTCTATTGCATGTTGGTACGTGCTACATGAGAGATAGTTGAAAAAAAAAAAAAAAAAAAAAAAAAAACACACACACACACACACACATGTAGCCAGGGCAGGTGTTCCTTAGGACTGGAACGGCACCATATTACCTTCATGTGGCAGTGCCGGTATATGCAGTATTTTCAGTTTACTTTACAGAGAGCAGATGTTTAACTGGCCTAATCACCAGAGATTTAGATTTCTCTCTTAAATTTGTGTTACCAGGTTCGATTTTCTTCTCTTAGGTGTTGATGTAGCGAATTTAATTGAAATGGATAGATTTCTTATCTAGATCTCAAAACTGTAGTAATTCACCTTTTCAACAGCGTTCGATTTCATGCAAAACTTTTAATATCTTTCAGCATGAAACTTAAAATTTCAACAAAGTCTGGAATTCAGAACATTTTTACAATAATAAGTATAATAAAATTCTATCATCTCATCAGATGCTTTCATCGATGCAAAAATCCCTTTTTGCATCTTTGTCTCGTAGGCCTACTCAATTGTCAAATATGGCGAACCTTCTCATTCCACCGTGTTCCTTCTTTTAAGTTACAGTCTTATTTTAGGTTCGACGACATTTACCCATCTCCTCAGATTTGTCCTTGATTTCTTTATCATCATAAGCATTCCTTGAGTTAAATGCTTTCCAACACAAGAATATTTTCTACTCTACATGGTTTGAGGTGTAAGACATTTTTTGCAAATTGACTCAAATCCTCGAACCTAGTTCTGCTGCGACTAGGGTTGGGAGCTCTATTCAAAATACATATTTAACGATTGTCACTACTTACGCCAGTAAGAAATATATATATATAACCACTCAATGTCCTGAAATACACATTTTATAAGAAATGTTGAAGTTTGATTTTCTCAAACTAAGAAATATGTAGAGCTGGACCAGATACGACCTCTTGAGTTGCGCTCTTTCATTCTACTGCCAAATGGCGTCGTTGTTCCACTTTCCCCGGGGTAAATCTGAGCTATCCGATTGGTCAGGGGAAATCACCCAATTATTAGAAATGGCGTGTAGAAGCGACTCTACCCTAAATATGTGACACTATTTATTATTTTCTGTTTCTCATAAAATATAAAATTATGGGGTGGTCTGTGCTTCCTCTGTCTTGTAAGAATATAGTCTGTTTCCAAAGGAACAACTATGTACACGGCCACATATAGATCCCGGGGCTCCGCAAATGTATCCCGTAGGGAGACATTTGAGTACTATCAATAACAAAAATCCATCCCCAAAAATTTCTAAGTTCAAAAAAATTTTTCAGAAAAATTTAAAGTTCAAAAATTTTTCTAAGTCCAAAAATATTTCCAAAAAATTTAATCTAATTCCTATACTGGGGTCCTATGTCTATATGAGGTCGTCTGCTATGTAAAAAAAAACTAGTAGTGGACATCAACTTCAAAAAGTGTAACTTATTCATCACATCATAATATTTTTCACCAAATTTACAAATTGGCAACACTGCCCAACAAAATCTGCAAAACACTCATAAGGTCATCACTAAAAAAAATGTGACGAGTGGCAACACTGGGGAATGAACAATAAACTATCTTATTTGCAGAACTTGGCTGGATTATCATAATCTATTACATTTCATTCAAAAATATAGTTGATTACATTCTCTTGGATATGGTGGGGGTGTTATCTCTTTTCTGTACTGTTATTTGCTCCATATTAAAAGCCTGCAAGTACTAAAAAAAAATCTTTTTTTTTTTTCTGGCGTACTTATTTATTCTATTTCCCAAGTACTCTGCAATATTCCAAGAAATGTCCAAAATCTCTAATTCCTATGGTAATGGCAATCCACTTTCATAAAATAGCCAATGTTTTCATGGGTACTCATCATGTTCTCTTTTTTTTTCAGTGAATGAGCCACTTGCTCATTATTACATGTAGAAAACATCTCTAAACATAATATGCATATTTATCAGACGATAATACGACCAGCATCATTTTTATAAGTAATCATTTTTCACAATAAAAGCATTAAAACCTCATGGCTTATCCTTATTTATCTATCTGAATGTTTCCTTGTTATAGACATTTTCTAAATGGTAAGTGTATAAATTCGTTCTAAGTCCGTCACTGTAGAAAATGTTCTATATTACATTTTTTTTTTTTTTTTTCAAAATATGTGATGTTTGTCTCCAATATCCGTACGTCTGGTGGTGATCCTGTCCATTAGTCAGTTATTTCTAATCATTCCTTCTTTTCTGTCAATACAGTATTTTTTTTTTTGTGAACTCTTCCCTAGAAATATTATTTTATATATATATTTATTCTTCAAAGATCTTCTTTGACTTACCATACATCAATTTTCAAACATCAAATTATTCAGCAACCAACAGACGAATGTGTTACTATCATATTATGAAATATAAGGGAAAAGAAAAATATAGTTTCCAAATCATCATGAATTTTCTACATTGGGTTCCGTATTACTTTATTTTCTCTTTTAAGACAACTGCTTATACTCTTGACAATATGTATCCATGTTGTCACTCTCGAGGCATCCTTGTATACAATTTATATTTGTCTCCTTTTTTTTTTTTTTCATAACACCAATGTATCATTTATGGTGTTCCAATATCATTGTATCTATTCTAGTCCTCCTGTTATCTTGAGAATTCATCCTTAGTAACTCCCTATGTACCTTATCTAGCAATACCTTTATGCAAAACACATCAAACAATTATTTATGGAACTATCAACTGAGATGTAAGAACTTTTGACAATATGAGATGAAAAAAAAATTTTGGGGTCATCACTCAAAAAAAATGTGACATAGAAAGGAAGAAAATAATCAATTGATCGTGAGGAATCTACAATATTCTCGTAAGACAAAGTTCCTGGCACTCTGACTACTATTTATCCATATTATTTCTGGTTATCCTTGCATACAGTGTACCATTTCCATTTTCTTTATAAGTCCAATTCCTCGCTCATGGTGCTCCAATATTTAAAATGTGGATCCTTCCTATTCCTCTTATTCTGTACTGGAAATATATCCTTATTAATTGTCCATGTACTATATTTGCGAATATTTATCATCAATATATCAACTAATCATTTATAGAACTATTAACATAAATGTCTAGACTTTACTAAAACATGAACAAAAACATGTCTTTTTACATATGTGCAAAATTTCGACACCAACTCTGCCTTCGCTGGTCGAGGGTTAGTCAGAGTTATGTGGTGCCTGTAACATCCGCTGACTACAGCCAGATGGGTGACTTATGGTACTTATAATTCAAAAATCTCATCCGTCAGTTATCTTAAGTGTGGGGCGGGGGTCTATTTCATGGTGTCCTTGACCAAGTTTGCTGCATTTCTAATCTAGATATTCTTTTTTTTTTTTTTTTTCATAGTATCTCCATGATATATCTGTGACATGTCTGTCCTTGGGATAACATTATTATTTTTTTTTTTAATCCAATATCCTCGGGGTGAGCAAATCTCAGTGTGTCCACTTTCATCAATCATTTATTTATTTTCTCTCCTGTAATTCTGGGTATGTTATGAGTATTTTAAATTGTCAATTTATTCCAACTATCTTACAACATTCTGTAATTCGTGATAAGGAATAGTCATTTGTTATACAACAATGTTCATATTACAAAGGCAATAAGCAAAAATCAAAGAGATATCTTCTCCAAAATGCGGATGCATCTCTATTTCCTTTACCTCTGGGCGTAGCAATTATTCAGTCATTATTTTTTTTCTCCATTATTTAATCTCCATTTTGTGTCCTTAGTACCTGTGGTTCCATGGGATTATCATAATTCATTTGTGTCTCTTGTCTACTGATAATCCTTCAATAATGACTTCAAATATGGTCCTCATATGTGCAACAATCATCTGCTCTGATTTGTTCCATGGTATTCATCAAATATTCTATTATATCCTTGTCTTATCTCGTAACCACGAAAGACTAAGATTATTCCTCCTCCAATGTTAATGTGGGGGATTTTGTGCATAAACATTACAACAAAATCTCAGCTGTGACAACATAAAGTTTCACCTTAATATAAAATGTCATCTTCATCATACATAACCTGTTGCTTCTTCATCTCATGTGTCATTAGTGGTTATCATGCGGTAATGGGGTATTTCATTTGCTAGGTCAGCATGTGCAAATGCTATTTCTTTAACATGGGCAAAGGCATCATCAACAAATAGGTGCAATTTGTTCAATCTGGGGTTAGCATATACTAATGCTCTCAAGGGATTGTTCATTTGCAGAAAATCAGCATGCACAAATGTCATTGGGGTACTTGTGATATCAACAAAATATTGTTGGAATATCAGGGATCAAGCTGATGGGGGTATGAGTGGCATAGGGTGATTTATTTATTTTCTTCTTCATCTGCTAACCTCAGGGCAGTCAATGTTTTACAATATTGTCTTATCATCATCAAAATGTGTGTGGGTGGCATATAAACATATAGCATCTTATATAAAAAACATTCTAATTGTTTTTTTCTTTTATGTCTTTTCTGTTTGTATCACAAGTACTAAAGAATGATAAAAATCAATTCACTAAACACTAGATATTCTAATAGTAAATCCTAACCAATAGGGTTGCAAGTAATAGTTTAGGTTAGAATAGAAGGAATGTTGTAGCAGTGTCTGTTGTCAATAAGTGGCGAGGAAAGGGTACATCAAGGATCTCCTGATTACAACATGATTGTAATTCCAAGGAATGAATATGATTGGGATTTTAAAAAATCACAAGTCTAGAATGTCGTCTCAATATAGTGGAAAGGAAAAATAGTAAGTTAAAGATGTTGTAACAGTGGAGTGAAGAAAATCTTACTATAGAGAGTCAAGGTTGGGATATGGAATCTCTTTAGGAGAATGTTTAAAATTCTTGACAGTACTAATATACATCTGGGTCTAAAATAATAATGTACATTTGAAAATAAATAATCCTGTGGAGAAAAATAGCATAACCTACAATACTAGTTTTGGGTATGAATTATGTGCTGTTAAGAGATGTCATAGTAGGAACAGTATGATTGATCAAGGTGGCAGATATCAAGGAGTTTAGCATAATATAGATCAAAGAAATATTAGTATGAGGTAAGAAAAAAAAACTACTGGTGTAAAGTGTCTGCATGAAAATGCTGGTGAATGGAGCGTGGAATATGATCAGTTACAAAAGTGGAGATGAATGTTACAACAGAATAGTGTGACACATGTGTTATAGGTAAAGTTGTGTAGCATTCTAAATATTAAGAAAATGTATGTAACTAAATAAGGGTGTCTGTAAACTCGTAACACCGTGTGTTATCAATTGTTTTAACATTTTTATTTCACAATTATGCTATCTAAAGAAAATCCTCCGTGTGCTGGTCTTGATTTCTTTCTGGGCATCAGTATTCTAAGGCTGGAAAAAATAACTTTCTCAGTGAGGCTTTGACATCTTAGTCTGTAAGCAAGTCATTTGAACTGTCAAAAACTGAAAATAGAGTACATGGGGAGAGTTAGTACATTGTTAAAAAGGTTTGTTCACATATGCGTTGACCGTGTTCGGATTTGCGAACATATAAAACACCTGGGCGTGTTTTTCAGAACAGCTTCGCTAGTTCCTTCACCATCTCTAACCTTGCAATGTCCCGACTGCTTAGGCGAGCATCATACTGAGTAGCAGTGGTGACGGGTGTGATAGGCGACGACACTGCATTTGCTGATTGTTGGGACACTGAGGACATTGACGAATGCGGTGATGGCTTAACATCATTTGATTGCGGTGATGGTTTTACTGTGGTTAGGGTTTGTATGGCTGGAACATCTGTTGGTTTTGAGGCAGGTATATGTTTCGCCTTGATTTTTCTTCTGACCTGGTTGTGCTGAACGTTAGCACTGGTTACAATGGGCACAGTAATTTGCACACTGTTGTTTTTGACTAGTTGAGATGAGGCTAACACTTCTCGGCTTGGTTTTGGAACATGATTGCGTTTCTTCAGAATCTTTCGTCTGATATAGTTGTGCTGTATACGCGGAATTTTGTTGCTAGGGATTGAGTCATCAGATTCTGTTTTATAGGCGCGTTTGACGCTGGAGCTGACTGGTACAAATAATGTACTATCCGCATCACTGGTTTCAATGGAACTAGCTGTATCAATGTCTGTTTCTTGTTGGTATAATTCTACCATTTTTCTGTCATTATGTTCGTTGGGGTCTGACAAAGCTGTGCTGGGGTTGACACTGTCTTCTCTCATGTCTTGTTCTGTTTCGTCTCCATAAAGATCGCTGGTATATGGTTCAACAATCTGCTTGGGTATAGTTTCTTCAGGATCTGATTGTTTTGAACGAGCAATCTTGTTCTTGTGGTATAGCAGTGTTTGGTTTTCACTAGTGTTAAAACTAGAACTGCCTGAACTGGGGGTGTGATAGGTATCAGCTGACGATTTATCACTGCGGGAGTAAGTTTGAGTGTGGATATAAGGTGTTTTCGTGTTGTCATCGTGTGACGTCTGTGGCATGATTTCTTCATTTCTAATGCGCAGGTCTCTGTCTTGTAGTCTATTACGTAATTCAAGTGGTGGGATATCTTCTTCGCTTTCGGACGAGTCTCGTTGTTGTCTTGCTCGATGTATTTCATCTGTGGGTGGTCTGGGTATGTGGTCGTCTTGGTAAAATTCAGAGTCTGTCGTCTCTGACTCTGATATGTCAGACGAATCTGTGCTGGATGGATTATAATTTAGGGTGGCTTTTCTGACTGGTCTTGTATTTGTCGTCAGAGGCGGAATGGGCCGGTGATTATCATTTTTTATTTGTTTTACGTGAGCTTTTGTTTGGTGTTGTTTCTCTTCATTCCAAATAATGAAGTTTACAGGCGTAGTTTGTTTCATGATTTTGTAGCCATCTAACCATCGGTCATCGAATTTTGAACTGCGTACATGTTTCTTGTAGTATACTCTGTCTCCTATTTTGTACGTTGGTAGCTTGGCTGATTTATCATGTTGTTTCTGTTTCTTGTGAAATGCCTTCTGCGTATTTCGTTGTGCAATCTGGTGAGCTTTATACTTTTCTTGAAGGATTATTTCGATGGGGTCTTCTCCCATGTATTTTCTTTGTGGGCGAAGTAGGTTGTCTAACGGAAAGTTTGGTTCTCTTCCGTATAGCATGAGAAAGGGTGACATTCCTGTGGTATCGTTCACGTTTACTCGGATGGCTTCAAGAGCTTGGTTAATGTATAGGTCCCAGTATTGGTGGTTCCCCTTGATATATTTGCTAATAATATCATGTAGGGTGGCGTGCATGCGTTCATTTCTGCCATTTGCATTTGGGCAATAATAAGTGGTTGTAGTATGCTCAATATTCAGCTGGTGTAAGGTGGCTTTAAATAGGTTACCTATAAACTGTTTACCGTTGTCTGAAATGATTCGTTTTGGACAGCCATGCCTGGGAATGAATTCTTGTAAAAAAATTTGCGTGATGGACTGCGATGTGGCATCACTGAGTGGGTAACTTTCTGGCCAAACAGAGTATTGGTCAACTATGTGCAGGAGGTATTTGTTGCCTGATTGGGTGAGTGGGTAAGGACCTGATAAGTCAATGCTCACTGTTTGCATGGGGTAATGGGAAGGTTGCATTTCTTGAAGGGGAATTAAATGTGGCTTCATGTTTCTCAATTTACATGTTCTACAGGTGGCTACATATTCTGTAATGTCCTTGTAGAAAGTTTGCCAATAATACCTTTTCTTTATGACATCAATTGTTTTGTCTCTTCCCATGTGCCCGTTGTTATCATGAAACTGTAGCAATACTTCTGGGACTAGATGTGCTGGAATGACTTTTCTTAGTGTCCCTTCTTGTTTCTGATCAATATAGTATAGAGTTCCATCCGTTGGGTGTACTGTAAAATCTTTACTTTTTGTTGGGTTTTCTTTCACGTATGTGAGCAGCTTGACAATTTCTGCATCTTTCGCTTGTTCTACTCTCATGTCAAACATATCTTGGCTTTCTTCTTCTACTTGAGTGGCGGAATCTGAGGTACTTCTTCGACTTGATGAAGTAATTTCATTAATTTCTTTAGCATTATCGTCAATCTCTGAGGATGTGCCATCATTTTTGACTCTATTTGTTTTCACTTCAGTTTCATCATCATATTTAATCCTGGATAAGAGGTCTGCACAGGTGTTCATTTCGCCTGGGATATGTTCGATAGTGGTGTCGTAGGACTGTAAATTCATTGCCCATGTCTGTAACTTCTTTGGCTGTTCTTGTGTTTTGGTGAGCCAGTTAACCAAAGGTTGATGATCAGTTCTTATAATGAGTTTAGTTCCTCTGACGTAAAAGTCTCTTTTAAGACAACTGCTTATACTCTTGACAATATGTATCCATGTTGTCACTCTCGAGGCATCCTTGTATACAATTTATATTTGTCTCCTTTTTTTTTCTTTTTTCATAACACCAATGTATCATTTATGGTGTTCCAATATCATTGTGTCTATTCTTGTCCTCCTGTTATCTTAAGAATTTATCCTTAGTAACTCCCTATGTACCTTATCTAGCAATACCTTTATGCAAAACACATCAAACAATTATTTATGGAACTATCAACTGAGATGTAAGAACTTTTGACAATATGAGATGAAAAAAAAATTTTGGGGTCATCACTCAAAAAAAAAATGTGACATAGAAAGGAAGAAAATAACACTGGCTAACAAAAAAAATATTTTTTTTTCTTTCTCTAACATTTCTATGTTTTTCTGGTCAATTTTACTGCGCTGTTTTTAAATCTGCAAACCGTTTTTCTCTATCAGGTCGGGATCTCTAGAAATACGCAATTGAAGTTTTTAACAACGCATACAGTATTACAACATCATTCGTACAAGAAGTATAACAGTTATGTAGGCTTGAATTTCTTTGCAGTCGACTTTCGTCTGTGAATGGCATGTGGTACATCGCGATGAAGCATCCAACAATAATCGGCAAGCATGGTCACACTCCACCGTCCTTGATAACGTGACTCCATTACGGCGATATCTTGATGGAATCGTTCTCCATGTTCATCGCTGACTTCGCCAAGGTTGTCAGAGAAAAAGTCATGATGCCAATCGAGCAAATGGATTTTGAGGGACATGTTACAGCCCATAATTCTGTATGCATCTATGCACTGCTTAACAATATGCACATAGTCGACAGATTTGTGATTTCCCAGAAAGTTATCGACGATCGATTTGAATGCCATCCATGCGCGAAGTTCACTACCATGTAACAAGTTCTCGAATTGTTTGTCTGCAATAACTTTCCTAATCTGAGGTCCTACAAAGATACCTTCCTTTATCTTTGCATCGCTAACTTGCGGAAACTTTTCTCGAAGATAAGTGAAAGCTTTGCTCGTTTTATCTAACGCTTTTACGAAATTCTTCATGAGCCCCAACTTTTATGTATCGGTGGTAAAATGATGCTGTCTTTGTTAACTAATGGCTCGTGTATTACATTTTTATGCCCGAGCTGCATACGATCCCTGATAGGCCACACCTTTCTTGCATAATGTTCCTGTCTGTTGCGGCTGTCCCATTCACATAGGAAGCAACAAAATTTAGTATACCCAGTCTGCATGCCCGTGAGAATTGCAATGACCTTTAGGTCTCCACAAATCCGCCATTGGTAGTCATTGTACTTTATTTTTGCCAAATGTATAACCATATTGTCATAAGTTTCTTTCATATGAACAGAGTAGGCAACTAGAATTGATGAAAATAAATTTCCGTTATGCAATAACACGGCTTTTAGACTAGTCTTGGAAGAGTCGATGAAAAGTCGCCATTCGTTGACTATGTGCTCATGACCGAGGTGCACCATTAGACCGTTTACATCTTTGCAATAGCAAATGTCATCATCCATCTCAAAGTATTGAACAAGTTCTCTGTGTCTATGACGAAATTTAGATATCGGAGTATTGGGCGCTAAAAGATTCCATTCTTTGAGTCGCGAACCGAGTAATTCCGCTTGTCCTTTGGTAAGAGCGAGATCACGTATTAGATCTGAAAGTTCTGAATGGTTAATTAAGTGAACACCATCATTCACCGGTACATAATCCGAGTCAGAATTAGTTTCTAAAGCAGGTAAACTATCACTTTCTGATGGTTCATTCACGTCCAACGGATATTGTTCTGGTGGAACTGGGGTCGGACACGTGATTGGATCATGAGGCACTGGTTTCGAAACCGATTCAATATTTGGATAAACCACAGACTTTCTAGTTTTAAAAGTGAAACCATGGATATTTGTCAAGCAGAAGTAACATTAGGTAGCGTGATTTGTCGGTTCACGCCATATTACTGGCACTCCAAACGGCATCGACTTATGCTTCGGCGATTTTCGTAACCAACATGCCAATGTATTTGCACAAGTCGAACAAACTGCATTTGGCTTCCAAGATTTATTTGCATCATCAACTTTCGAATCGAAATAAAGTTCATATGCTTTCTTTAGTAATGGTGTGAAGTTTTTCTGGTGAACACGATCGGTAAAATATCCGCACACATAACAGAACAGATCAGCCGAATTTCTACAACTTCTAGAAGCCATATTTTGCTCAGAATTATTTCAAAATACAGTAACTATTTGAAAAATAGCGTAAAATATGTCATGCATCTTTTAGCAGTATAAAAAGTAGAATTATTTTGCATTTTATTAATTTTTAATAAGTTATATAGTAAAAAAGAAACGGAGCAAATAACGGTTTCCCAAAAATATATTTATTCACAAATATCTTAAGAACCCGATGTGATAGAGATAAACGGATTTCAGATTTGAAATCAGCGCAAGAAACTGACCTAAGAACCCTTATTCTTATATAAGAAAGAAAAATGTTGTTTGTCAGTGTAATCAATTGATCGTGAGGAATCTACAATATTCTCGTAAGACAAAGTTCCTGGCACTCTGACTACTATTTATCCATATTATTTCTGGTTATCCTTGCATACAGTGTACCATTTCCATTTTCTTTATAAGTCCAATTCCTCGCTCATGGTGCTCCAATATTTAAAATGTGGATCCTTCCTATTCCTCTTATTCTGTACTGGAAATATATCCTTATTAATTGTCCATGTACTATATTTGCGAATATTTATCATCAATATATCAACTAATCATTTATAGAACTATTAACATAAATGTCTAGACTTTACTAAAACATGAACAAAAACATGTCTTTTTACATATGTGCAAAATTTCGACACCAACTCTGCCTTCGCTGGTCGAGGGTTAGTCAGAGTTAAGTGGTGCCTGTAACATCCGCTGACTACAGCCAGATGGGTGACTTATGGTACTTATAATTCAAAAATCTCATCCGTCAGTTATCTTAAGTGTGGGGCGGGGGTCTATTTCATGGTGTCCTTGACCAAGTTCGCTGCATTTCTAATCTAGATATTCTTTTTTTTTTTCTTTTTTTCATAGTATCTCCATGATATATCTGTGACATGTCTGTCCTTGGGATAACATTATTTTTTTTTTTTATCCAATATCCTCGGGGTGAGCAAATCTCAGTGTGTCCACTTTCATCAATCATTTATTTATTTTCTCTCCTGTAATTCTGGGTATGTTATGAGTATTTTAAATTGTCAATTTATTCCAACTATCTTACAACATTCTGTAATTCGTGATAAGGAATAGTCATTTGTTATACAACAATGTTCATATTACAAAGGCAATAAGCAAAAATCAAAGAGATATCTTCTCCAAAATGCGGATGCATCTCTATTTCCTTTTACCTCTGGGCGTAGCAATTATTCAGTCATTATTTTTTTTCTCCATTATTTAATCTCCATTTTGTGTCCTTAGTACCTGTGGTTCCATGGGATTATCATAATTCATTTGTGTCTCTTGTCTACTGATAATCCTTT